>SNQJ01S0022269.1:57201-74984 GCA_010110895.2 Picea sitchensis
GGGGGAGTGCATAGGGGGGGTACCCCCTCTGCGGGGTCCGGGGGGGCTATCCCCCCGGCTGGGGGGTCTGGGGGCAAGTGGGCCCCCAACGGGAGTTCAAGGGCGAAGCCCTCGAAGCAAAAAATTGCCTTGTAAAAGTATATTGTAATTTCATTGTAAATCTAGACCGTCCATTATAAGGTTGTAGATCTAACGGTAGAGATTATGTTAGGGTTTTTTCCCCTAGAAGGAAACCCTCTTTTATGAGGGAAATGTATCGCGGTTATGGATGGTGGTGAATATTGTATTATGAGAGAGGAGACTGTGAGAGAAAGAAGAGGAAGTTACAATGGGTTTTGCTGTAGGTTGTATCCCTTCATTTGATGGATAATAATAAAGGAAGGACCTGGCAATCTCTCTGGTGGACGTAGCCCACACCGAGTGAACCACGTAAATCTGTGTCTCTCTTGTATTGTGTGTCTTCTGTGTTTTGTTTCTACATTTGTTTTATTTTATTGCTCCACGGTCCTGTTTTTTCTAACAGAAATGTGTGCCTTGATCGCTCATAAGGATCTTCAGGCATCCAAACCTGATTATGATGTCATCAAATATGAAGTGCATAGATGTAGTTGCACTACAGTCCTTAACTTCTCTTGCTTCAAACCATCTAGTCAAGTACTCTGTCGCAGTGATTATGTATCTGGCTCCTGTGCGCTTCCCTGGTGGGTTTATAGGTCCCATGAAATCAATGGCCCATTTCTCAAATGCTTGTAGGGTCAGTTGCAGTACTAAAGGCATTTCATATCTTCTGGATGGTTTCCCAACTCTTTGACATAAATCACAGGCTCTATAATAGTCCTTAGCATCTCTATTTAAGGTAGGCCACCAAAGGCTAGCTCTAAGAACCTTTTGTGTTGTTGCTTTCCCTGCATAATGTCCTCCTACGATGCCTTCATGAGATTCTGTGAGGATCAATGATCACTTTGCCTCCATAACACACCTCCTCAATATCTCATCAGGTCCCATCTTGTATAGCTGTCCAACTATAAGTGAAAAGTCTGCATCGCGAACTACTAGTTGTTTCTTCGAGGTGATTGTATATTCACTCGGTTCCATTCATGTTGACAGGAACTGAACTATCTCCACGAAGTGATCATCAATCTTTCTAATGGCCAACAACTGTGCCTCCGACAGTGTATCCTCCAAAATAGTGGGATCTTCTCCATGTTCTAACCTCAACAAGTGGTCAGGACCTTTGTTCATTCTTCCTGGCTTAACCATGATCTCAAAATCATATTCCTGAAATAGCAGAAGCCATATGCATATTCTCCCCCCCAACATTGGTTTGTGGACTAGGTATTTCAGCGCTGAGTGATCAATAAACATTTTAAAGTGTCCTCCCAACAAGTAGTGGAGAAACTTCTGCAATGCATACACCATGGCTAACCCTTCTCTCTCAGTGGTGGTGTAATTAATGTCAGCTGTTGATAGCTTCCTGCTAGCAAAGGCTAATGGGTGGTCAATGTCTCCAGCTCCCGGTTGTGCTAACACAACTCCTAATGCGATATAATATGCATCGATATGTACGTGAAATTCCTTGCTCCAATCTAGGAAAACCAGAATAGGCGCAGTAACAATTTTCTATTTCAGTGTACCGAAGCTCTGCTGGCATTCTTTTGTCCAATTAAACTGATTGTATTTCTTCAAAATCATCTCCATGGGTGCTGTGATCTATGCATAGCCTTTAATGAACTTCCTGTAATATCCAGTGTGTCTCAGCGTAATGCACAACTGTTTGACTGAAGTAGGAGGGGGCAGATCAACTATAATGACAATCTTAGATGGGCCTACCAACAACCCCTGCTTACACACAATATGACCTAACAACACTCTGAATGGTGAGAAGAAGATGAACTTCTTCAGGTTCAAGGCAATCTGACACTGTATGCACTTATCCAACATTAATCTTAAACATTCAATATGATTTTGTAATAAGCTAAAAATAGTCCAATCATCAAAATATGCTTCCAGGAATTTATGTAGAAACTCCTTGAACGCTCCGATCACCACCCTGGAAAACATGGTTGGGGAATTCTTCAATCCAAATGACATCACTGTATACTGGTGGGATCCCCATTCTATTGTAAATGTGGTCTTATGGCGATATTCCTTGGCAATCCGGATCTGATGGTATCCTGAAAATCCATCTGTAAAAGAATATACCTCCTATCCTCCTACATTATCTAACACTTCGTCAATGAATGGCATAGGGAATGGGTCATGCAAACATGCATCGTTAAGCTTCCTGAGATCTACACAGATTCTGATCTCTCCCGTCTTCTTGTCTTGTACCACCATAGGGCTAATACACTCCGACTCTTCAACAGGTTCTATGATTCTTGCTTCTAGCATTCTGCCAAGTTCAATCTTCACTTTCTCCTTATATTTAGGGTTCAATATGTAGGGTCTCTATTTAACTGGCCTTGCATCTGGTTTCAAAGGGATTCTCATCTCTCCCATGGGCCCTTTAATGCCCTTCATATCAATGAACTTGGTTGGAAACAAGTCCTGATATTCATGCAGTAACTCTGTGATATTGTCAATAGTGGCATCATCCCAATAATCTCCAACATTTGCAAGCTTCGGTGTTTGCTCTATTCCAATATTGACTTTTTTATTTTAATTGGTTGTCCAATGAAAGGTAGCTCAATTCTTGGTCCTTCTATGTCTCTTTGTCCTTATGTTTCGAAGATGTTCACCTTCTTAGGATCATTGTCTTCATCATCATTGATATTGTAACAACCTTGCAATTTCTAGAGAGGTGCAGTCCATTCGTTCTCTTCTTGTTCCAAAGGGAGGCTAGGTGCCTCCTCAAATAATTTATGTCTTACGATATGTAACGCTTGATCCACTGTAGGATACTGGCTTTCAAATAAAAAGGTAGTTACAAAGTTTTGAGTCATACTTTCCCAATATGCAGTGATAAGGCATAATTATGCTTGTAGGTACCAATTGATAAGGGTTGTGTCTAGTGTGTTGATGAATTTGTGCACCCACTTCTCTTGAGGAATGCCACTCAAGGATTCCTTGCAATGTCGCACATGGTCCTTCGGACAGCTTTGACCTATGTACCTAACTTCGCAGCCTTCTACTTGCTCTGAAAATTGTGTTGTCATCAAAGTGCGACATTGTACCCATTCTGAAATGTTGTTTTTGTGTGTCCCCCACCATCTTGCTGGAGTTTCTTTTAGGGCCTCATCCATTGCCAACAATCTTTGTTGTATTGGTACAATTTCTTAAAATTCCAACATGAAAGCTTCTAAATGATTTAGACCATCAAAGGTGTGCAAGTTACTTACTGTTGTGTCGATCCAACGAACGTCTTTGGTTAATCTAGCACATCTCCTTGTAGATACTTTGTACATTTTGTTCTGCCAGTTCTCCAGTGCTTCTTATGAGCCTGATGAACATGCGCTATCACTTCGCCATCTTAGGTTCCCATCCTCCATAGGATTAGTGTAATATTGTTGTCTGGTTGTTAATTTGTATATGTTTTCTAGTTCATATGCGTGGTCTTCTTCCCTGATGGGTTTTGTGTATCTCTGACCTTCGTCGGGATCCAAAGGTGTAATGACCCTAAGGCCATCTCCTTCAAATGTCATTCTTCTTTTCTTTAAATCAACCACAATGGAATTATTGAAAGCCCAATCAATTCCTAACAATGCAGGGTAAGGACAACTATCATCAACTATCTCAATCACCTCGAAGCCTGCAAACGTCCTTACTCCGTCGATGTCCACAGGGACATGTTCCAATATTCCAAAGGGGCTCACAACTTGCTGATTATCCATCCTAATCTTGATAGGGGAGTAGAACAACTTAGGTTTTCCCATCAGTGCCCAGGTCTGCTTCATCATGACATTGACCTCCGACCCTAAGTCAAGGACTACATAGTTTATATCATACTCTCCAATTTAAGAATTCAGGTGTAGTTCCTTATTTGTCCTTCTCTTTTTAGAGACTTGGTGTACTTACCTATTCAACAAGAAATCTATCTTTCCTAATTCGTACTTTCTGATTAAATTTTGTAGCTCTTGTACAACACTTTCATCTTGAATCAACTTAATACAAGTATATAAGAATTCCATGAGCTTTCTTACCTCTTTTCCTTCTCCTAGAAGAGGAGATTGGTCAAATGCCAAAGGAATTCCACATTCTCTTACTTTTGGTCATGTATTCGATGAAGAACCTTGGTCTCTCCCGAATTCTTTCCTTGCTTCCTCAAATATTTGTTTTTCTTTCTTTGCATAAAAAAACTTGTGTCTTCTCTGCAGCTTTCCTGAATCCTGATTCTTTTGTAGTCTTTCCTTGTGTCTCTCTATCTTCTCCTATAACATCGCATCCTTTAGTGATAACAAAAACTCTAGGGTCCTCTCTGTGAGACTCAGCATATATCAATTGCACTTGCGGGTTCTGCTGAGGTCCTTGTCTCTCCTGAAGTTTGGCTAGCAGCACAGGACAATCTTTGATAACATGTTCAAATGAGCTGCAGTAGCTGCAAGTGGTACAAGGGTTCTGACAGTCCCTTGCTAAGTGTCCTGGTTGCACGCAGTTGTAACAGATGATATATCCTCGACCTCGACCCATACCTCCTCCTCTTCCTCTTCCTTTGAATCCACCGCGACGGTGGAAGTTTCCTCTTCCTGGAGAATTGTACTGCGCAATGCTTCCTTCTTTCTATAATTCGCCTTGAATTTTGTATATATCCCTCGACCTTTCATGCATGAGGTTGTAAGCCCTACAATCCCTGTAATCATGTCCTATCGACTTACAGAACGTTCAATACATATTTGTGGGTGTCTGGACATATTTTTTCATATAGTAACATTCACTAGGGCAATGTCAATTTCTACATACCTCGCACCAGAGTAGGCTAACTTGCTTCAAAGGGCTCGGAGCTCCAGAGGCCAAGTATTCATGAAATAATGGATAGTGTTCCTTGTCACGGTCTTTTGATTTTCATTTGATACACCAGATGTCTTCTCTTTTATCTTTTCCCTTATCTTTCTTCATATCTTCGACCTGTAGAGATAAAATAGTCAGCTGACTCAAGATTTGACTCATACCTGAGATGGATTCTCCCATAGGGGTTGATTCTAACTTCATGGCGATCTATAGTGCCTCATCCTATGAAGCAATTTTCTGTTGCATCAGAGGAACTCTAATGTGTGGTAAGAGAGAAACAATGAATCATTCCTTATTCTGCTCATCTGGGATCTGGAAACTCAAATGGTCTGTCAAGGTCTTAAATCTCCAATAAAACTCCCACATAGGTTCAACTACTCTCTTCTTGATTTCTTTTAGCTCTGTAATGCACTGTGACTCTGACTTAGGTTTCTTGAATTCAACAATTAGCGTAGTATTAATGACATTCAATGGTTTCGGTGCATTTCCTCAGACAAATTTCATGTACCAACTCAGTGTGCGATTTCTTAAGGTAGTACTGAGCTGAGCTCATTTAACAGCTTCGTTGGTAATATTCTTAATACTCCATACAATTTCCATAAAAACCAGTGCTTATCAGGATCTTCAGATCCATCTCCTCTAAAGGTCGGTAACCTCATCTCATCTTCTATAGGTCTTCCTAGGATTCCTGACTGAGTATGCGGTGGATTGCTAGTGACAGTGCTCAGAGCACTTTAGTGACTCTGATTACTTGGATTGCTTAATGTTGCTGAAACAACAGGAGGAATAATAGTATTTACTTCAATAGTCGGTGCGGTTCCTAAGGTTTCTAGCTCTTCCCAACGAGGTTCTTCAACTTTCCCTTCCTTTGCCCTATCGAATTCTGAAATCTCTTTGTCTGTCAGATCTGCCTCTTCTCCACTGTAGAATCCCTCGTCCCTCTAGTTCTTCTTAAACAGGTTCACAAGAGGGACTTCTTTGAATGCTCTCCCACTGCGTGAATGTCCAAACTCTGTGTCGCTGTCACTGTCTAAGTTCTTGAACATTATCCTTTTCCAATTTGACCAACTATTGTATATTCAAGATATTATTCTCATGCAATAGCATCTTGATCTTCAACTTAAAAAAGTGTAGAAATTTTCCTCTAGGTCCCTTGAAGAAATACCTCTCATATTGGCTGTATGACTCTACTCTATCAACAACAAACTCGGTGATATACCCTTCGATGGTACTATTGAACCAGTGATCTACTTCTCTTGATACGACATTATCGACTCTCTTGAACTTCTTGATTAACGTCGATGTCCAAACCACAGGTGGTCTAGATCTGATCTCAAATTGGGTGTCTGCTAACCTAGCTAGCTACTCATATAACTCCTGATGAATTCCTCCAAATAAAATCCCGTGTATATCAGTAAAGATATATCTTCCCAACCAATCCTCTGTAGTAATATTAGGGTTCTTGTTCTGGGCTTCAATGAAGTCCTTTTCTTGATCCTCTATCCACTTCTGAATCTTTGTCTTCGATGGAAACCACCTTGATATTCCCTCGAGAAGATTCATGTCTCAGCAACGAAACCATTTGTTGGCATAGGGGAAAACCCAGGGTTTAGATCCAAGAGCGCACCAACAAGCCCTTTTGGCAACACTTGTGAGGCAGATGCAGTCTCACCCGAAGTAGATATGGGGGGTTGCAGGACACAGATGTCTACAACCAAGGGAATACAAAGTGGATCCAACACAAGAATAACACAACATATAGATATCAATTACCAACTTAGATATACTTTGCACATCTATCTATTAGATCTAACATAATAATGCAATAAAAATATATCCATAAACAAGAGAACATAACATCAATCACACACAACACAAAGATGTATGTGGTTCACCCTCTCCATAGGGCTACTTCCACAGAAATGTGATTTATAATATATTAAGATGGAAGCATACAGTTCTTATCTGCACTCTTAGCTTGCAGATCTCTCTCTTCCTCTCTCTCCCCTCACTACGCACCCAGCTGCAGGGTTGATCTTCACACACAACTGAAGATCTTACAATAGAGAAGCCCCTCACACCAAAACTTATCTCTCACACAGTAGTACTCACTCAATCTCACAATAACAATAAACTCTCAATCAACTTAGCACCAACCCATCCCAGGTCCTCTTTGACCTTTATTTATACATTACAATATCTCACCGACATCCTTAGGTTGAAACCTAAGTGTCAAAAACCTAGATACCAAAACCCTAGGTGTCTAAAATCCTAGGTCAACTTGAACCACGTTTTCAGGGCTTCACCATCTTGTCTTTCCTTCCTTCTCGCGTGATGCTCCAAAGCATCCAACGATGGATTTTTCTACTTGCTGAGTTGTCCACGATCCATCTTCCTTGCTGATCTATCCATCCTCGATCTCCTCATCCAGCGACTTGCTTTCTCTTACTTCGCACCATCTTTTCTTCTCTTCTACTGACTTCGACCCAATATCAATTACGGTGTCTTCCACATAGTTTGCATTCCATCTTTTCTTCCTTAATCTTAAAATACTTCCATACCCAAGGGCCAACATCCAGTATGAGATACTACCTTGCGGCACGGTTTAGGTGGAACAATAGTTGGAACTAGCTCTGGTATTCTGTAGAGATGACCCCCCAAAGTAACAATGACACTATGGGGTCGAGACTCATAAACAACATGGCGTGTCCACATGTATGGTTGGCCCAAGAGGACATCACAGAAATCCAGTGGGGCAACATCACATAATACCTGATCCTTGAAGGGCTGGATGTCGTATGATAATCAACACTGTTGGCTGACACAAAGATCTCGTCCTTGGCGAAGCCACCTGATGTTGTATGGTTGTAGGTGTGGTGTTGTCAATAATCACAACTGTTTGATGACCTCTGCTGAGATGAGGTTCTTCTGGCTTCTTCTATCAACAATAAAATGCAGAGGGGTCCCCTTCACCCACATCTGTGAATGAAAATCGCGCTCCCCCTCTTCAGGATCTGTTGGTTCTTCTGGTTGAATAGCTGCGGTCGCGACAATAGCAATAGGGTTTGCGTCAATGCTCTATATTTGACCAGTATTTTCATAATCAGATTCTGAATCAGGGTTCGGCTCCTTATCTTTGATCTTAGCCACCAATGAATTTTTTGAGCGACATTCATTGATGTTTTTGCTAGGGGATTTTGTGGAAATCGCACCATTTTCCGGTGTCCTTCTTTGTCTTCCCGTGACCCTTATTTTCCTATGGCTTGGACTAGTTTTCAAGAGACTGTTTGTTAGGGCCATATTTCTCACAATTTGGTTGTTGCGGATTTGCAGACCCGAACTCCCGTTTGTTCTGGTGCTTAAATTTTTGCTCGATTTTAACAACATATCAATACGCAACACCAAGTGATGAGATGTCCAGAAAATCTATTTCAGTTTGGATGTATCGGTGTAGAGCCCCATGGTATTTCAGAACCAAATATCATTCAGAGTCTTTGATACCCAGCTTGGTGCCCAAGGTATGGAAGGTATTGATGAACTCTGGAACTACTTGGCCCCTCTCTTGCCGCAGTGTGGTCCATCTCATGTACTCGTCCTCGTATTTGCCAACAGTGTAATACTGTTCCTTTATCGCATCCAAAAAAAAATCCCAATTGGGCTCGACCCCATATACTCCAAACTCCTCTATGTAACTTTTCTCCTAGTAAGTTTCCCACCAATGTTTGACATGGGGGATAACTTTAAGGAGTGCGAAGGTGATATTTTCCCTGTTGGAAAAATGGTTAACAGAGGAATAATTATCTGGCAGATTTAACCATTTGTCTAGGGAATCCACATCTATCTGTCTTTCAAATACAGAAATATCAAAATTAACTTGTACCTTGAAAGGTGAGGTGCTTCCAAAGTGGTCGCTTGATGAAGATGTGTCTGTTGCTATCGATAGGCATTGAAGGATGTAGGAAAAATTCTCCATCATTTCGTCCCTCTGTCCCATGAGAGCTTGCTCAAGCAACATATTGATATGATCGTATGATCCATCATTTTTCTTTTCTTCTGACATTGAGTGTTTCTCAGGTGTGTGATCTAGGTGGATATCGATGGCCACCCACCTTTTCCAATTGGCTCAAAATAGTTTTTTGACAATTTTGGCAATTTACTATTTTTAACAATTTTAACTTCTGGGGCCATTTTGAGGGCCTAAATGAAGGTTTTTCAGGATCGATCTTCTCAATAATAACCAAAGGCATGATTGAGCCCCCAAAATGAATCTCCTCAAATATAGCTTTCCAACGGGATATCATACACCTAAAACGAAGATCGTATGCAAAAGTTACGACCCCGGGAAGTTGATGTACTAACTTACCCAGATGGGGCCCACATGACTTTTGGTGCTTCATCTCCTAGGGTTAGGTTTTTGGATGTCTAGGGTTTTTAGCATTCTTATTTATTGTAAAATGTCTTTCAGAGCCTCATTGTAATCATCTTCTTGTGAATGAGCGCAGCCGTCACATCTCTTCTCAGAGATAAGCCGCCACCATTCCAACAAGCTTGTTTCTGCTGCATTTTACAGTTTCAGATTATTTCCTTATTGAATAGAAAACCAGTTTTACTGTATCTCTATTATTTTGTGTTAAGAACCTGTTAATAATTTGTATTCATTTCGTTCTTCTCATAAAATCTGGATCAGTGGTATCAGAGTGGTCTTCTCCTTGTCGTCTTAATGCATGTCCCCAACGAGGTCGGAGTACAAAGAGTTGGGTCTCGAGCTTGTTTCTCTTGAGGAAAAAATCTCTCGCACGCCCAAGCGAACTCTCATGGCAGGAGAAAAGAAAGATGACAGGATAGGAGATCCTTTCAAAATGTTGATTGAGGAAGCCCTCATGCAACAAAGGAACAAGATGATGGATAGTTTCGTGCAAATCCTTCGACGACTACCAACAGGCGACACATCTTCTTCGAGCGGAGGCGCCACCCCCTTCAAGGTACAAATAAAATTTGATATTCCTATATTTGAAATCCAGATAGACGCAAATGTTGTATACAAGTGGTTGAATCTACTAGAAGGGCATTTTTCTATCCATAACTTTTCCAATAGAGAAAATATTACTTTTGTGCTCCTCAAAGTCGTTCCCCATGTCAAATATTGGTGGGAAACTTTCTGTGAGCAAAAGGAAATAGATGAACCCTCATTATTTATAGTCATAACCACCTGGGAATCCTTCAGGGATGCTATAAAGGAACAATACTACCCTGTCGGAAGTTATGACGACTTGTATACCAAATGGACCACACTGCGGCAAGAAAGAGACCAAGCAGTGCCAGATTTCACAAATATCTTTCATACCTTGTGCATCAAGATGGGTATCAAAGATTTAGAGCAACATCTAGTGCTCAAGTATTGTGACGCTCTGCATAGATACATCCAAACCAAAATGGAATTTTTAGACATCTCATCCTTGGGCGCGGCCTAGCAATATGCCGGCAAAATCGAGCAGAAGCTCAAACAAAAGACGTGGCAATTTGGGCCTGGGAACCCCTCACAACAAAAGCCAAGAAAGGGTGGCCCCAACCCACAGAACAAAGGACATAGAAAAGATGGACAATATCAGGATAGCCATTCCAAGATGCAAGCAAAGAAGGACACCAGAAATTCAAAGAAAGATATCGAGAAATGGTGCGACTTCCATAAGAGCCCTTGGCATAACACTACTGAATGCCACTCAAAGAAGTCATTGATGGCCGAAGTGAAAGCCTCTAAATCAGATGCAGGTTCAGACTCTGAGCTAGAACTAGAAAGGGGAAGATAGATGATTGACACAGAACCCAGTGCCACCGTTGCTACCACCAAGCTCCAGCCTGGTGAACCAGATGAGCCAGAAGAAGGAGAATGCCTCTTCCATTAAAAAATGTGGGTAAAAAGAACCCTGTTGCACTTCATCATGGATAGCGGTAGCCAGAAGAACCTCATCTCAGCAGAGGTCATCAAGCAGCTAGCCCTGCCAAAAACACTGCACCCACAACCCTACACCATTAGATGGCTCCACCGAGGAAGCGATCTCTGCGTTAGCCAACAGTGCTGAATTTCGTACGACATCAAGCCCTTCAAAGATGAGGTATTGTGTGATTATTTCTCCTCTCGAAGTTTGTGATGTTATTTTGGGCCAAACTTATTTATGGAAATCTCATGCGGCATATGAGTCTAGTCCTCGTAGTGTTATTATTACTTTGAACAGGAAATTGTACAGGATACCCGAGGCAGTCCCACCTAGTGCTATTTCCTTGATCTCTGCTAAGAAATGTAGGAAGGTTATCTCTCATATGGGGACGTTTTTCTTCTTCGTGATTCACTCTTAGAATAATAAAAATATCACAACCACATCTAGGGTCTTTGCATCCGACCTCTCCACACAACATAAGCAAGTAGATAAGGTCGTGGAAGAATACTCATATATCTTCTCCTCACCTACTGGTGTACCTCTGCACTACCAGGTCAAGCACCCCATCGATCTGAACCCCGACGCATCGTTTCCCAATGGGCCAGTCTATCGTCGCTCTCTGTTAGATAATGAGGAGATCAAGTGATAGATCCAAGAACTACTCCACAAAGGGCACATCCGTCCTAGCTCATCACCTTGCGGGAGCCCAATCGTGATGGTACAAAAGAAAGATGGAACTTGGCGACTCTGCATTGATTACCAGGCTCTGAATAAAATCACAGTCAGAAACTGGTACCCGACTCCCTGAATCAACGACCTCCTTGATCAACTCACGGGGGCCAAATACTTCAGTAAGATTGATCTGAAGTTTGGCTAGCACCAGGTCCCAATAGAATAGACAAATGTATGGAAAAATGCCTTCAAGTCAAAGGAAGGCTTGTTTGAATGGTTGGCCATGCCCTTTGGTTTGAAAAATGCTCCAGCCACTTTCATGACGATGATGGATGATATCCTGCGACCATTCACCAATAATTTTGTAGTGGTGTATCTGGATGGCATTCTCATTTACAACAAGACTTGGGTTGAACACTTATAGCATATTCAACAGGTTTTGCACACCCTACGGTAGCAAAAGCTATATGTCAACTTGAAAAAATGCTCCTTCGGCATGGACAGGGTCTATTACCTGGGCTACATAATTGATCAACATGGCGTACATGTGGATCCAGCTAGGATCCAAATCATCCATGACTGGCCAAACCCAACCACACTCACTGAGCTTCGAAGCTTCTTGGGCCTTGTCAATTTCTACCACAGGTTCATGTTGGGATTCTCCCATATTGCATCGGCCCTCAACCAAATAACCACGGGTGGTGGTAATAAGAAATTTGTGTGGGGATGGTCCCAACAACAAGCATTCAATGATTTGAAGTAGTGCTTGTGCTCAGCCCCAATACTCTCACTACCAGACCTGCAACAACCCTTTGAGATAGAGACAAATGCTTCAGACTATGCGGTGGGCGCCGTTCTCACTCAACACGGCCACCCCATGGCCTATCATAGAGAGACACTATCAGATGCTATTTGTAAGTACTCTACTTATGAAAAATAAATGTACTCCATTGTGAAAGCATGCCACCAATGGAGACATTGCATTCTTGGGGAGGAGATAGTCATCCACATTGATCATAAGACACTGCAGTTCATACAGACACAAGGAAAATTGCAGAATGATTGCCATCAAAAGTGGTCCACATACTTGCACCATTTCCACCTCAACATCAAGTATAAAAAATGAAGCACCAATTGTGTCGTTGATTGCCTCAGCATATCGCTAGTCACGAAACTCACCATGGTGCTAGAATCATGCAGCCATGAGACATTCAGATGGCCCCAACTCTATGATATAGACCCGAACTTCGCCACCACCTACCAAATGTTGGGTGAAAACGCAGTTGTTGATAATTTCCATCTTCAGGATGGGTTGTTGTGTCATCTGGGCCATTTCTACGTTCCATCAAGTGAACAAGCGAAGCTGATCTGGGAAGCCCACTATAGTTGGGTGGCAGGACACTTCGGCATCTAAAAGACAGTGGAGATTCTACAGAAACATTTCTACTAGCCGAAACTTTGACAGAAGGTCAATAAGTATATCAGGTCTTGCACTGTTTATGCTATTGCCAAATCGATCACTAAGAAACAAGGCATGTATGCCCCTCTTCCTAATTATGACAGGCCATGGGAATCCATCTCAATGGACTACATGTCGGGCCTCCCGTCCACAAAGTGGGGAAATATCTATGTTTTTGTGGTTGTTGATATCTTTTCTAAGATGACGATTCTAGTTGCTTGCAAGAAGAACATCACAGCAGAGGCCACTACCAAGCTCTTCTTTGAACGAGTCTAGGTACATTTTGGAATACCACAAAACATTGTCTCAGATCGGGACAGTCGATTCCTCAGCATATTTTGGTCGAGCCTCTGGTCACTGTTGGACACCAAGCTCACCAAATCCACGACCTTCCACCCCCAGATAGATGGCCAAACCGAGGTCGTAAATCAAATGATTGTGCATATCCTTCACATGTTTAATTCAAAGTACCCTCGCACATGGGATGAGATCCTTCCCTATGTCCAAAATAGCTATAATTGAGCCCTACATAGATCAACCGACCACAACCCCTTTTAGGTGGGGCTGGGATTCCAACCATTGGGTCCCATAGATGTTTCACTTCCCCTTGTGGTCACCTCGACCGACTCATATCCTGCTCCAACTAAAGCTGACAAAGCCACCTGATTCATTGAATAGATCCAACACATCCGTCAACAGGTTCAGGATATCCTACAGAAGTCCAATGACAATTACAACCAACTCCATGATCAACATCAGGTACCACATAAGTTTCAGGTGGGCGACAAAGTTTGGTTGCACTTGTAGAAAGAATGTCTCACAGGACCCCATCAGAAGCTTCGACCACTCCGTTATGGGACGTACACCATAAACAAGGCCTTGGGGGGTAATTATTTTGAGCTCAACATTCTGCCTTTCCTTGGCCTACACCCAGTGTTCAACATGGATCTCCTTCGCCCTTATTTCCCACCATTGTTGGACAACTCAGATGTAGAAGAACAACGGACACCAACAGAGTTCAATCCTGACCACATACAATATAAATCCAGTAATAATATTGTGGACACACATATCAAGGGCACTCGACAACAAAGGATCCAACTTTATCGAGTTGTCAAAGTAGAGCAGCTCCTGCACCAAGGCAAGTGGTTCACCTAGGGCCAAATTCAACAGAAATTTCCTCATATGATGGGGGAACTCAATGCAATGGATACCATTGATTCCTAAGGAGGGACGATTGATCCAGGTGGATATTGGTTGCCTCCCATCTTTTCCAACTGGGTCAAAATAGTTTTATGACGATTTTGACAATTTACCATTTTTAGCAGTTTTAACTTCTGGGGCCATTTTGAGGGCCTAAATGAAGGGTTTTCAGGATAAATATTCTTAATGATAGTCAAAGGATTAATTGATCCCCAAAAAAGAATCTCCTCGATGATATCTTTCCAATGGGCTATCATACACCCAAAACGTAGATCGTATGCAAAAGTTATGACCCCAGGAAGTTGATGTACTAACTTACCCAGACGGGCCCCACATGACTTTTGGCGCTTCATCTCCTAGGGTTAGGTTTTTGGATGTCTAGGGTTTTTGGCATCCCTGTTTACTATAAAAAGTCCTTCAGAGCCTCATTGTAATCATCTTCTTGCGAATGAGCACATCCGTCACATCTCTTCTCAGAAATAAGCCGCCACCATTCCAACACTGTTTAGGTGGAACAATAGTTGGAACTACCTCTGGTATTCTGTAGAGATGAACCCCCAAAGTAACAATGAAACTACGGGGCCGATACTCATAAAAAACATGGTGTCTCCACATGTATGGTTGGCCCAAGAGGACATCACATACATTCAGTGGGGAAAAATCACATAATACCTCATCCTTGAAGGGTTGGATGTCGTATGATAATCGACATTGTTGGTTGACACGAAGATCTCGTTCTTGGCGAAGCCACTCGATGTTTTATGGTTGCGGGTGTGGTGTTGTCGACAATCCCAATTGTTTGATGAAATCTGTTGAGATGAGGTTCTTCTGGCTTCCACTATCAATAATAAAATACAACGGGGTCTACTTCACCCACATCTATGAATGAAAAAGGCGCTCCCCCTCTTCAGGATCTTTTGGTTCTTCTGGTTGAATTGTTGCAGTCACGAAAATAGCAGTGGGGTCTACATCAATGATCTGTCTTTTCCCAGTATATTCAAAATCAGATTCAAAATCAGGGTTCATCTCCTTATCTTTTATCTCAACCACCAATGACTTTTTCTAGCGAGATTCATTGGTGTTGTGCCAGGGGATTTGTAGAAATCGCACCATTTTTCGGTGTCCTTCTTTGTATTCCTGTAACCCTTCTTTTCCTATGGCTTGGACTAATTTTCAGGAGACTGTTTGTTAGGGTTGTCTTTGTCATACTTTGGTTGTTCCATATTTGCAGACCCGAACTCCCATTTGTTCTGGTGCTTAAATTTCTGCTTGATTTTAACAACANNATTTTAGAACCAAATTTCGTTCAGAGTCTTTGATACCCATCTTGGTGCGTAACTTATGGAAGGTAATGGTGAACTCCAAAACTTCTTGGCCCCTCTCTTGCTACAGTGTGGTTCATCTCATGTACTACTCCTCGTAGTTGCCAACAGGGTAATACTATTCCTTTACCGCATCCACAAAAAAATCCCAAGTGGGCCCGACCCCATATATTCTAGACTCCTCTGTGGAACTTTGCTCCCAGTATGTGTTACCCATGATTTTGGTTGTCATGATGATGTATTGATGATGGTGTACTCAGGCTCTTCATAAGAACTTTCTCCTGAGAAAAAGTTACTTTCATCTCTTCCAGAAAACTCATTTTTGAAGGAGGTTCGCAAGCTGCTAATACATTTGCCTACGAGAATGACCCATTCTCGCAGGCTTCCTTAAGCCAGGGTGAGAGAAGTTTGCACTGTGTTGAACTGCTAGGGTGCGAACTTTTCCTAAAGAAAGGAAAAAGTTGAATTCTCGATGCTTTTAGAAGGGAATCTTCTAGAAGGATGGGTTGGCATTCGAAGGGTTATCCTAGTACTGGATTCCCTGATATTTTGGGATCATTCTTATCCAAGTAACTAATTCATTCTCTCCTATATATTGAGGGAATTCTCATGGAAAAGGTTAAGCAAGATTCATTGGAGAATTGGTGAGAATTGTGTGAAGGACTCAGCATTGAACAACAGCTTGGAGACTACAACAAGTCTATCCAAAGGAGTTGATCTTCTTCATGCAAAGAGTGAGCAAGTGTGTGTGTCGAATCCAAGGGAAATCGAAAGGAAGTTTGCGACATCAAGGCTCAGGTTGTAATCTTTACTTTCCATTAATATGATACAGTAGCATGTCTCTTTCCCATAAAGCCATTTCCACTTTATTGTATAATTTCTTGATCATATACATAGATTGACTGTTGAATAGATTGTGCTATCTTCACTTTGGTTGGTTTGTGTTGTCTTGGTCTTGGCTACACGAGAGCAATGGAGTGAAGCGGGAGCAACAAAGACTATAGGAAGCAATAATAAGGTATGTTATTTGTTCTTGCCTCCTATTTAATTCAATGGTCAAAATCTAGGGAAAGAGTCACGTTCTGTCTTGCTTTTTTCTAGATCCAGGTGGATCTAGGGAGATCATTTAGTTTCCGCACCTACGGATTTATCCAATAACAAAATTGGCGACTCCACTGGGGAGAAATCCCATTTTCTTTGTGGTTTTTGGTAGTTTTCTGTGGCCATTTGCTCTGGTTTAACTTTTCTCCTGTTCTATCAATCTCTGAGTCTTCAGGATATCCTGATAGACCCTCTGGGTCCAGAGGCCTTTTTTAATTTTGCTTCATTTTCCAAAATTTTGATTATGTTCAGACATTCTCGCACTGTACTTCATTGCAACCTGCGAGAATAGGTAGAGTTTGCACTCTGCCTTTAGGTTTTAGTGCGAGGTTCTTGCACCCTACTCAAGGGTCACCTGCGAGAATCAATGATTCTCGCATTTTGTAATATTGCCTACCTGCAAACTCAATTTTTCAAAAGTTTGGATTTGTGTTTTGGTATTTTCAATTGCCCAGATCCGTTTGATTGCCTCATAAGAGTTTCTTGGACCATTGATTGATTTATTTCTTGTCTTGATTTGCGTGCATGAATAGTCTTAGGATTTCAAGACTCTTCTTGTCACTTTTGTTTTGACTTTCGTTTCTTGACTTTTCTTGGCAAAACCATTCTCTCTGACCTCAGAATCTGAGTGTGTTTGATTAGTTAAGAACCAGTGATTGGTTGAAAGTTGAGTGCTTGGTTTTTCTCATTTGCTTATTGGTTTGAAAGATCATTTTTATTTTGCATTTGAAAAGACTAAATTGGTTTGCTCTTTATTTTTTCTTTCATTGAAAGAGTGGATTGGGTTTCTTATTATTGCTTGGTTCTTTGGTTTTTGATTTTCAGTACTCTTACTATCATAGTATGAGTCCTTTTTGAAAAGTGAACAAAATTTTTTTCTTTTAAAAAATCTTTTCGTCTTTGAAAACTTTGAAAATCAAATTGTTGAAATTATTGAAAAAGGCACAATAGAGAATTGTCATTTGATGCGTGATCTGTTGCATTTGCATTTTAAAGGAAATTTTGCATTGTAGTTCAAGGTTGATCTAGAAATTTTTTTCTCTCTCCCATATATAGGATTCATTGAACGAAAAGTGATACATTTCATTCTCATCCTTGCATTGTTGGGTCAGAGTCATACAACATAAGTTTCACTTCCGTTTCCTT
>SNQJ01S0022269.1:74994-85154 GCA_010110895.2 Picea sitchensis
GAGTTGATTTCAGGCTAGATACCCTACCCTTGCGTGTGGATTGGACTGTCGACTGTTCCCCCAGGCTTTATTGTTGTTGGTGGTGACCTTAGTGGCCTATATTTCTAGGTTCTTACCCGAGGTGATTGTGGAGGGGAAAGTCTTCACGGTACCTGGAATTGACG
The DNA here is from genome assembly GCA_010110895.2 of Picea sitchensis. Taxonomy (NCBI): domain Eukaryota; kingdom Viridiplantae; phylum Streptophyta; class Pinopsida; order Pinales; family Pinaceae; genus Picea; species Picea sitchensis. The sequence goes on from SNQJ01S0022269.1 coordinate 75,159, forward strand.
TTGACCAAACTCACTCGGGCTCATTGGAGGGTATACCCACGATTATGTGTGGGATCTTGCACCAGGGTGTAAGTCCGTTAAGCAGGTCATCAATGTAACTTTTCCACCCTAGCCCCACCCCTTCTCGTCTCATTGTTGCGATGTTGGATTTCATTACCAACTAGTGGCTTTGAAATTATAAGGTCTTGTTTGCTTGGTGTTGCTTCTTAGATTTCGTTTACTAGCGCGTGTTGTTTGTTTATCGAAGTTGACCATCGGATTTTATTCGCAAAGTTTGTCACTCGTCTACAATAGCTCCTCCACGTCGTTCACGTAGAATGTAGGGTTTATCTCCAGAGCATCTGGATGGTTCTCAACCCTTGCCCACAAGTACACCTGGAGGCTCTCCTCGACAGAGTGAAGTCCCAGTCATCACCACCCCACAAGTGGAACACACTGACTCTATAGAATGTTTTCACATTACCAACACTCGAGAGGACTTTAAACTTAACCTCGATTCTGAGAGACATTATATGCGAGTAGACTCTTTCGGAGACTTAATTGTTGTGTATTCCAGATCTCCGATTGGACCCTTTCCCGGTATAGAAGGCCAAGATCCTTTTTGGTCTACAGGTGTTTTCCGACGAGACCTTTTTGGTCCAGGTTCCCCTGTGATTTCTGAGATTAATCCACCTATGATTTCTGAAATCTCTAATCTAGAGACGGTACCGTTGACTACCGCTTATCACTTTACTGTCCCTGCCAAAATGACCCATCTTGCAACTACTTCGAGTGTTCCAACCCGTTTTACTGCAGTTAGTCTTGGTCCTATCAACACACCGCGACCGCCCAATGTCAATCTGACACTACCACCTGGATACCGTGCGTTGAATGCTACCATTCCTACTCCCGCACAAACTCCATCCCGCTCTCCTAGTGGTCCTTCCTCTTCTAGGCACATTCTGCCCGGTTTTGTTCCAACACTCCCTCAATTTCATTTTGGAGGACCCTCATCATCCTCTAATGGAAATCCTAATCCTAGTGGCGCTATTCCTTCATTCACTCCAACTTATCAGCTTCTATTTGGTGGACAAATTCCTCAAGGTAATATAACTCAACCCCCTCTCAGTTGGCAAATGCCGATTGGAACATTTCCCTCAATTGGTACACCACCTTCAATGGGAGGGGAAACCCCGCCTTATGGGTAGAACATACCTTCGTCCTTGGCCCAGTATTGGAATCAATTCATCCAAAATCCTTCTCAATCGACTGAGGGGCAGCAGTTTCCAACTGCATCTATAACACCCCCTAGCATGGGCCAACCATATCCAGGTTGGTTCAATCCCATTTGGGGGTCGAATGCTCACACACAAGCCCCTGTTCCAGGGTATAATCCGATGAGCTACTATCCTATCCATCCACCACTGAATATGCCTGGATATTCACATTATATGCAGACTGCTTATGGGCCTACTGGTTTTCCAACCGGGCTTCCTCCCCAAAGCCACCAGTACCCGCAGGTGAATCGACAGTTACCCTTTCTTGCCACTTTGGATCTTCCGGATTTGTCAAGGATTTTAAATGATCCTATTCGTCACTCTCCCCAATGGCCTTTTATCCCAACCAAGCTTCCATCGGACATTCCTAAATTCGACGACAAAGTGGGAGAGGACCCAAACAATCACGTTATGACTTTTCACCTATGGTTTTCATCCAACTCATTGATGGATGAATCTATTCGTTTACATCTTTTTCAATGAACCCTTACCGGTTCTGCTGCGAAGTGGTATATCGAATTTCCATGAGGTTTCTTCTCTGATTTTAACACCCTCACCATGGATTTACTTACACATTACCAGTTACCGATCCGTTATGACACGAGAACCGAGATTTTGATTTCTTTCAAACAGACTAAAGGCACTCATATATCTGATCACATCCATGAGTGGCGAAGGCAACGACGTCTCATCAAACTTCAGCTCCCCGATCAGTTACTAGCAGAATGGTTTACAAAATCCTTTGTGAACGAAATCGGTAAGGACATTGCCATGGGTGGCGTTGTCACAGAAGAACAAGCTATAATTTGTGCTCAATATCTTGATCTCGTTTATTCGCAAACGGGAACACTTTACGATTTACTACCTGAATTACCTCGTCCTAATAATTCCATCACTTCAACTGCTCCAGCTGCCTCGCATGCAGCTGACGATGTGATTGGTACTGCCCAAGCCCAATCACATTCTGTTTCAAGCACAACCCCTAAATCTGCTTCTTCTAAACTTCAAAATGCTCCGTCTCCTGCCACTCCCACCGGAAAAACTTCTGAGGTAAACACAGTTCAATCTACCTCAGCCTGTAAAAACAAATCTAAGAAGGGGAGAGGCAAGAATAAGGAGGGCCAAAATAATTCTCAAGCAGATCAAACTAAAACTACTCCTGTTGATGACCGGGATAAGCACAAACCACGATACCCTTGCCTTATCTGTGGTGATGATCACTAAACGAAGGATTGTCCACGACGTGCTGAAGTCACTAAGTTCCTTCAAGGAGTTTCGAAACCACCTACACTGGCTGTCCTGTCCCAACCCTTCTCGTCTCAACAACAGGCTCAGTTGGTCATTCACGATCAACCATCCTCTTCTACTACTTCATAAGTTTTGATGTGTACTGGTGATTCTAAGCAGAACAACGTTGCACTCACCACTCGAGCCAAAGATTATTCTCCATCTAAGGAGAAGGTTGACGATTTACCCCCTTCCTTGGTACAACCCTCTCCAGCGTCTCCACCTCCCAACAGTCCTCTTCATCTCGAACGACCGAGCCTCGACACAGTTCTGCGACCCCCCCCTAAGGGAGTCGTTCGGAAATCGGCTTTCAATCCTCATGCTTGTGCGGCCCAAAATTACAATATTGTTGAAGATCTGGCCCAAGCACCTTCTGTGATGTCAGCCCTTGAAGTCCTTCAAACATGTCCTGCACAACGGAAGGCACTATTGAAAGCTATCGGTGGAATTGACCCGATGGACACGAATTTAATAATCTTTGACTTGGAAGATCAAATTCCAAGGTTACCCCATCAACTTGTGTTCCAGATACAAGTTGTTGTCTCTGACAAGAACATTTGCCGAACTGTTATTGACGAGGGTGCTTTGATGTGTGTCATGTCTTTTGCTTGCTGGAAAGCCATTGGCTCTCCTTCTTTGAATGAATCACAAAACACTCTTAAAGCCTTCAATGGCTATGGTTTTAAGCCCTACGGTGCTCTTCCTTCGTTTCCCATCACGATATAAGGTAAGACGGTCCAAGTCAAAGTGGAAGTCTTCGATGCTCCCCTTGATTATAATCTTCTGCTTGGCCGCAGCTGGATCGATTCCATGTGCGCAGTCGTGTCGACCCTTTTCCATGTAGTACGTTTACCTCATCAAGGAAAGGTTGTCACGGTCGACCAACTCACCTTCTTTAATTTCGATACTCGTACTGGCAACGTACCATTTATTGCTAAAACCCCGCCGAGTTATGAGAACATCAGTGTAGGCCTTTTAAAGGACTCCTCGTTAATGGGTACTTTCCCCATTCCACCACCCAATGTTCCACGCCCGTCTGTTACTTCTATCAACATGATCTCTACTTTGCCTCACGAACTTCCTACGTCTCACGACCCTTGGGTAGTCCCTGACCCTGGAGATCATATTCGTTTTGGCGACGTACTTCCGTTAAGTCCAGTTGAATCTGCCTATCAGGCCATTCAATCGGCAACACCTTCTACACCCTCTCTTGATAAATTGTCACTTGATCCTTTTCATGTTATTTTTCCCACTGACGAGATGATCATGTCCGTCATGGAGGACACTCCTTGGGATGATGGGCATCATCATTCCATCCTCTTTCTGGAGCAGCATACTCTTGAGAACTACCAACAGATTTCGACCCCGTTGACAGTTGTCATCATTTCGACTATTCCCGAGTCTGCACGTGATGTGTTTTCCGAAGGGAAATTAAGTAATATATCACCCACGATTCCCATTGACATATCCATCAAACCTGGAATCGTCGAAAATGTCCATATTGGAGCTTCGTGCTCTTCCGACGAAATTGTCACCTATACGTCCTTGTTCAAAGAGTTTCGTGACATATTCGCCTGGAGCTACGAAGAGATGCCAGGTATCGATCCTGCAATTGTTGTACATGATATAAATACATACCCGGCGCTAAACCCATCCGGAAACGCCTTCGTCCAGTTCACCCACGTAAAGCGACTGCTATCAAGCTCGAAGTTGAGAAACTTCTGAAAACCGGCTTTATTTATCCGGTGGCTCTTACAGACTGGGTTTCCAATCCTGTCTCGATTGACAAAAAAGGAGGCACCATTCGTGTATGCGTTGATTATAGGGATATTAACAAAGCTTGTCCCAAAGACAACTTTCCTACCCCCTTCGTCGATCAGATTGTCGATGATTGCACCGGAAGTGAAATCTTCTCTCTTATGGATGGTTTCTCCGGCTATAATCAAATTAACATTGCTCCTGAGGATCAACATAAGACTGCTTTTATTTGTCCTTGGGGTACTTTTGCCTATCAGAAACTCCCTTTCGGTCTTAAGAATGTGGGCGCAACTTTTCAACGCGCTATGTCTTATGCTTTTCATGATATCAAGCACATCGTTCAACCCTATTTGGATGATTTATCCGCTCATTCTATGAGCAGAGTCGATCACTCTACCCACCTCCGAGCCATTTTCGTTCGCTGTCGGTTCTACCGTATACGTTTAAATTCTCATAAGTGTGTTTTCTGTGTAGAATCGGGTCGTCTTCTAGGTTTTATCGTTTCGCGTCATGAGATCTGGGTGGATCCTTTGAAGGTCGAGGCGATCCTTAATATCCCTCCTCCTTCCACACTTCTCCAGTTGCAAAGTTTGCAGGGGAAACCAAACTTTCTTCATCGTTTTATCCCCAATTATGCCGAGATCACTCGTGGATTTACGCGACTTTTAAAGAAGGATTCCGAGTTCGTCTGGGACACCATTGCCAACAATGCTTTTTAAGCTTTGAAGTTGTCATTAACATGAGCTCCGCTTCTCTTCCCACCCGATTACAGTCGCGATTATTTCCTTTACCTTGCTGCCTCGGATTATACCATTGGCATGGTTCTCGTTCAAGCGGATGATGCGCACGACGAACATGTTATTTATTACTTGAGTCGAAGTCTCAAACTGACTGAAATCAAGTATCAACATGTCGAAAAACTGGCTTTGGCTTTCGTTCAAGCCGTCCAACTCTTCCGGCACTATATCCTCTCACGCAATACTACGGTGATTTCTCATTGGAACCCTATGCAACATATTTTGACACGTCAATTGCTAGGGGGAAAATACTCCAAATGGATTGTGATACTCCAGGAGTTTGACTTGGAATTCGACCACACCAAGTCCAAGAAATCCTTAGTTTTTGCTGAGTTGATATGCGATTTTCCCCACTCTGCCACGGAGAATGTAGCAGTTGATTCATTACCCGATGAATCTCTTTTCCTTATTAGCACTGATGATCTTTAGTATAGGGATATCATTATATATCTCCAAACCCAGAGTTTCCAACCTACTTTGTCTAGTACTGAACGACGTTGCATACGCTATCAATCTCATCAATACATTATCCTCGGGGATACTCTTTATAGTTGAGGGATTGACTTTGTTTTTCGACATTGTTTAATGTTTGACAAAGCTGAGAAAGCTCTGAATGACTACCATTCCGGAGCATGTGGTGGTCACATGTCTGGGTATGCTACTGCCCAGAAGATCTTATGCTGAGGGTATTTTTGGCCTTCTTTGTTTAACGACTGCATTATTGTCATTCAGATATGCCATGCCTGCCAGACCTACAATCAAAAAATTCGGTCTCATCCTGCTCCTCTTCACCCTGTGGTCTCAGTTGGTCCCTTTGCGAAATGGGGCATCGATTTCATGACATGTCACCTTCACTCGGCCGGGGGGCATGGTTACATCATTGTAGCCGTTGATTACTTTACAAAATGGGCTGAGGCGATGCCGACATTTGAAAACACTAGAAAGACTGCAACTTTGTTTCTTTTTAATCACGTCATAGCTCATTTTGGTGTTCCCCAAGCTATCGTCACTGATCACGGTAACCAATTTAAGAATTTTATGATGTCTGAACTTACTGAGAAGTGGGGTCTTCGTCATGATAACTCAACGCCCTATTGTCCACAAGCCAATGGCCAGGTCGAAGCAATCAACAAAGTTCTCATAACTATGCTTCAACAGATGATAGGAATTTATAAAACAAGTTGGCACACAATGTTGTTTTTGGCATTGTGGGCATACCGAACATCCGTCAAATCCACTACTAGGTTTACACATTTTCGGTTAGTTTATGGTGTGGAAGCCATTCTCCCTATCGAATGCGATATACCCTCGTTAAAACTAGCTGTTGAACTCCTACCCAACACTGCTACTGAAGAAGAACGTCTTTTGTATCTTATGTGACTAGACAAAACTCGACGTGACGCCACCCTAGTCATAGAAGCTCAGAAGAAGCGTGTCAAGGCCCAATATGACAAGCATGTCAAGCCTCACATTTTTTTCGAAGGTGATCTTGTTCTTCTCTATGAACAGGATCGAGATATGTTAGGAGCTGGGAAATTCGAACCCATGTGGTGAGGTCCTTATAACGTTCGACAAGTTTTGGAAAAAGGAGATTATGAGTTGGTAGATTACGATGGTATCCCTTTGAGTGAGCCCAGGAATGGGTTGTACTTGAAGAAGTACTATGCATAAATCGTCTGTGCACAAGTACTTGTATTTTTAATGTATCATACTTTTTGTGTGTTACTTTTTTAATGTATCATATTTTTAATGTATCATAAAGTCTTTTCTACCCTATATTGGCTTCACTGATGGCACTAGCCGTAGTACTCAGAACCTTGCTTCTGCTGTGTGGGCAATTTACGCCCCTACAAACGAACTTGTCTCCTTACGAAGTGTGTGCCTCGGTCGTGCGACCAACAACATTGCAGAGTATAGCACCGTCATTGAATTATTGGTTGATGTTATCTCGCTCGGAATTCGTCATTTGGTTGTGCGACTGGATTCGCAGCTTGTAGTACTACAGTTAAGTAATGTCTACTCTATTCGAAGTCCTACTTTTTTACGGGTGTATTTGCGAATTCGCCTCTTGGAACGTTATTTTGATCACATTGAATATCAACATATTCCTAGATGTCTCAATACATTAACAGATGCATTGGCTAATTATGTATTGGACAGACATTTGAACCATTTATAAATCAATCACATCAATATTCACACAATATAAGGTAAACCGGTAGAAGTCGTTTGTATATATAATGATCAAAAGAGTTTTTTACAAAAAGTTTGTCCGAAGACCAAAATGTCAAGATTTGAAGCTTATAGTTTATACAAAGTGACGTCATGGATGATGTTCACGGTAACAGACGACTGCCCTAGCAACCCTATGGAGCAGTCGACCCATAGATGTTGATACTCCTACAGTATGATGCTGGTCGCGTCATGGAACCTCTTTTAGAGGCATGTCTGGAATGTTTGCAGTCAGACCCTCTAGATTCTGTTCCACCACTTGATAATCCTCAACATACTGTGGTGCTGCCGCTACCTCTCCTCACCGCTGGATGGGAGAAGTGCCGAGAGGTCTATAAGGTCCAACATCTGTGTTATCGACAAACGATTTTGTATTAGTCTTTGGACAAGCATATAAAACAAAAACAAAAAATATTTGAATATGATAACAATTCACAAAACATTTAAAAAAAAAATGTGTGTACTTCTTACCAAGGTCCCCCCACTAAGCATTCTCTGGCAATACCAAATACGTATCTCCTCGAAAATCCATCCCAGCATAAGCGTAGTCATCAACCATCAACATCTGTGGTTGAAGCCAGTCAAAGAAAGTATCATCATATTTGATGATCGATCCTGCTACGTGCCCGACCATGAGCCGACACCATCTCAACATCTGTGGATCCCTAGGAGCCAATAAATTCCACTCCACCTGTAGCCTCAGTAATGGGACCCACTCAAGGAAGAAGGATATACCAGCAAATATCCGTACCTGAATTGCTTCAGGGCACCTCGCCTACATTTGGTCAATTGCTTTTTTATACTGCAAAGCACAACATCTGCCCAGTTGAACACTCGAGGCTCAATACACTCAATAGGATACTGGAAGTAACTCTATAATGCCATGTCAGGAGAAGAAATTCTATCCATCCATGCTATAGTGAATAGGATAGTACGGAGGGTGAAATCTCGTACCCCCCAGATAACTACTTTTCCTTTCTTTCTCTCAGCCTCGGGAACGCAACGTATACGACAATACTCACTCATCTGCAGCCCACCACCTCTGCTACCGGTCAGGCTCACATAGTACCCCCGCCGGGACAATCCGGTCAAAAATTAAATGTCCTCAATGTCTAAGGACAGTGTGTGGACCCCCACCTGAAATACCTGTTGATCAGGGTCCCACATACACACCAGGTACTCTAATAGTCTGACTTGGGCCCTCATGCTCGGAATGCGAAAGTACTTCAGGAGTCCACAATATCTCAATGCAACTATAGTAGGTGGATTATTTTCGGCCATTGCATTGTCTTCTTCATGTTCCCTTTCGCGCCATTCAAGCACCATGTTGATGGCCAATTATCTGCATAAGAGACACATTAAGAAGATTAGCAACTTTTTTCATGAGTTCATTCTCTTTTATTGGCTAAATTTAAAAAAAAAAATTGAGCTTTGCGATTCTCGCAGGTGCCCTGTGTGCACAGTGCGAGAACCTCATAGGTGGTTTTAGGCTCACCTGCGAGAATGCATCATTCTCGCAGGCCCCGTATAGCCTGCCTGCGAGAATGGCAGCGCGCATGTAGGGCTTGGAAAATCAACTTAAAAATGAAAATTTAACCAATGGAATTACAAAATTAAACCATGAAAGTGTTAAGGACGAAGAGCCTACCTCACTGTCACAGATGGCTCGCTGAATGGTCTCTCGTAGATCCCGCAATCTGACGCTGAACTTTGAGGGTAAAAGAGGGGTTTTTTGGAGCTCAAATAATGGAAAGGTAAAAATGATGTGGTAAAAAGAGTATTTACTCCTTTTTATTTACTTTTACTATGTCATTTGGTTTTTTATGCTTATTTATATATTAAACCCTAATCCCTAATGTCATTTTTGAGTGAACCTTTTACAGGCGTGACGATTTTGATGATCATATATAGGGATACAGACATATTTTTCTTTGTCTTCGCGTGTTTTTGATTGTTTTTTATGGTTTTTATATAAAAACCTCGAGCATGGTCTTTGTCCGTTCTTGCGCTCGTAAATACATGAGAACGCGATTGAGCATACTTTTATCACTTTTTCGGGCTCGACAAGGTTATACGAAAAGGAACCCCCCTGGAGTCCTCTTTAAGCTCTTTTCAGACTCTCTAAACATGAAAAGATCGTCGAGCGACCTTTCTATTTTCACGCTCGATAAAGTATTTGAAGTATGCGTCTGGTGAGTGATAATTTATCTCTTTTTCGGTCTCATCCAGACTATTTTACGAAAAAGGAACTAAGAGAGTTCTCTTTTAAGTTTTTTTCCAAACTCTATAATCTTGAAAAACCTTTGATTTTTCTATCTCTGGACTCGTTAAACAAACATTTACAGACCCATAATGGGATCGAACCACTCCTTCTTAGGGTTCGTTAAAAATACTCCAAGGGACTCGTCCGAAGGATGAGATTACATCAACAAGCATATGTTATCCTCCTCAAGCTTGCGTAAAAATAAAGAGGTACTCGCCAGAAATGGTGGGGGAAAATTTGGGAAAGGGGTATGTTTTCATCTTCGTATTGATTGGCAGTAAGTGTCGCTCTTGAACATGACACCCCCTATTCATCATTTGAAGTTGCTTTGGGAAATCCATTTGTCTCTCATTCGATTTGCTACAAGGTCATTCCCTGTGTCGTCTTTGAGTCAATGCTGCCA
>SNQJ01S0022270.1:1009-50859 GCA_010110895.2 Picea sitchensis
CCAGATTCAACCTTAATCTGACGGCTCAGATTACATCGCGATATAGAGATTCCTGATGTCAATATTCTTTGACATTTCCAACACGCGATCCTCGAAGCTCCGACATGGTGTAAGTCTGCTAACATCACATGTGTTAAATAACTGCCACATGTCACCCTGATTCATGACTTACATGTGCTTGGCATGTTGAATCAGTCTGGCACTTGTCATTACCTGGTTGTGCCATGTGTTCCTAGATGACGTGGTTTGCTGACGTGAGTCAGATCGATGGTCCAGATGTGATCTTGATTTGACGGTTCAGATTTAGTCGGGATTTTGCATATCGTGAAATCGAGATTTTTGTGGATGATATTACTTGTCATCTCCAACTCTCGATCCCCGAAACTCTGATAGGGAGTTAGATCAACTGTCCACATAACCCCCTGATATGGACAGTCCTCCTGCTTTCGGGATTTGTAAGCCCTCTACTCCTTTCACTTTTAAGGATCGTGCAGGTTTTCCTCGATCCAACGGTGGTCGGACCCTGCGCTCAGATCTGACGCCTGAGATATATCCTCCTCTTTAGCGTTCTCTTCTTGTCTTTATTCAGATCTGACTGCCCTCATGCTATTGGGATTTGTGAGCCCTCTACTCCTTGCACTTTAAAGAACGTGCAGGTTCTCCTCGATCCAAAGGTGGTCGGACCTTGTTCTTGGATCTAACGCCCGATATCTATCCTCCGTATCTGCGTGCTCCTCTTGTCTACATTGAGATCTTACGGTCATCGGGAATTCGGGATGGGATCCAATGATCACCGACGCTTCTCCTCCAAGCTTACACATCCTTCTTACTTGGAATAATTTCTAAGTGTCAAAGGCCTCGACCTTTGATCCACCTATGATCCTAAGTACGCTATCTCCCTTGAGCTTTAGTCATGAGTTAACCTCATCCTTTGTGCACACCTACACACTGCATTTGACTCTGTGCTAATTCCTCCTGAGCTTACGTTGTTCCTATTTTTCCATCGATGCACACTTTGATCCTGCCATCTTCACTGTTGTACTTGACAACGTTGCCTTCGATCATTCGATCTTCCTGGGCTTATCTTCTATTTTCTTGTTGATCATCGACGTTGTACTCAAGACATCATTTCTTTTGTACTTGCCATCAATGACAAGCTTATGCTGCCTATAAACCATACCAAACATCCTCTGCACTATCTCTTCTGATCTTATCGAGGTTGCTCTGCAGCTTCATCGAGGTTTCTCTACAGCTTCTTCCCAAAATACTTCTGGTGCCCGTCTGTTACATTCTTCCTATATTCATTCCATATTCATTGTTGTACTTGTCATCAATGACAACCTGTTAAACATTTCCAACATATTAATCACAAGAAAAAGATATATTACAAGGAAATACAGTTAGATATTACAAGTAACCCAATAAAACAATTAAACTTGAATTTTATTAATAACTTTTTAAAATACAAAAAACTATAATATACCAAACACACGGTATATAATATCTCATCTTTACCAACAATTGTTTTTTAAAACAATGCTTATATGTCAATATGTATTGTAGATTTGTAATTAATATTTCTATTGTAACTTATATTATTTAATTATGCTATCAATCTATTTAACGATGTTAATTATTGGTCATGGTGTTGCATTGATATTTTAAAATATTACTGACTCCCAAAATCATGAATAAGTTCCGAGTATAGAACAATTATCACCATCCTATGAGTTTCACCTCATTCATAGGTATTGTCTATTACAAATTTTCTTCTCCCTTTACCATCTTAATGTTATAAATTTAATAACAACCTATTAAATTTATCCCATGTAAAAATGTTTTATGATTTCCATAAAGTTTTCATCTTAAGTCCTTTCGTAGTTCCCACTAATATCTCATATGATCAAATATTATGAATTATATATATATATATATAACATGAGCCACGATGGGTAATCTGTATAGAGTTGAAACTGTTGGGTAGTGGAAGGCCATAGACAACAATACAATACAGTAGAAATCAGAGAAAAAAAAAACAAGCATGCACAGAATGCAGTCACACATGAGGCACAAAATTTACGTGGTAAAACCCTCTAACCTCCAGAGGGAAACATCCATGGGACAATGGAAATCATATTGTTATCAAGAACTCGGAGATTAAAACCACAACTTGGCAACCGGGGGCAGCCCAAGAGAGGGCCTAAATCCCCCTGCTCCCCAAATGCCTATGAGGCATTCATATTAATACAACTTCTCCTTCAGTTACACAAAACAGAATGCTTTAATGTTGCCTCCTATTATTGAATTTAGTTTCAACAATATCTAGTTATAGAAACCACCATGAACCAACTTAACCTAAATTTGGTTAATTGGTTGTCACTTCCCAACAATCTCCACCTTGACAACAATTTACCTTATATCATCCCATTGTCCATTCATCACTTCTTGCAAGATAAAGATAGGTGATACCAGTGCTTTCAAAACCAAACCACCCATTTCGCTACTCCACCTGGATTTTCCATGTGATCACTGACAACACCCTGCACGTGAAATATATGATCTTCTCATTGCAAACTTATACATTCTTCTAGCATACTATACACGAGACATATCTTCTTTCTTATTCATCACTTGGACACAAACTTAAAGAAACATTCTATCAGTTTCATGTTAAATTCATACCAAATTTCTGAGTGTCTTTTCCATGCACTCACATTGTGATAGCCAAAACTCACCTTTAGTCCCGTCTCTGTGTATTCCATGCTCAAAATTGTTTACTACTTCTAGATCCTTCATCTCGAACATCCAATCCAACTAAGCCAACTCGTTGATCGTAACCATGCTTGTGCTTGCAACAAGCATATTGTCAACTACTTAATCACCAAGATAGTGAATACCATAGTTATTCCCACTTCTTGTAAATCTCGACTCACCATGAAGGAATCAACATCATGTACCAACTGCCTAGGTACCATTAGGCCATACAATGAATTAGTTGAGATTTACAAACAACTCTTTCGTCGTGATCTTGAGCACCTTCATTGTTCCACCTCGAACAGTGTATTCGAGACCTTCGCCAAAAAACAGACAAAGCCAACCAAGTGAGCTCGACACAAGCTCACCTTCAAGCACCTATCAATGAAGTCAGTTTGCTCCACTTTAACATGAACATCTCCTTGACCAAATCCATCCAAGCCATCCAAATGAGCTTACACTGCTCACTTCCAAGCCCATTTCTTTGGAGTTTCACCTAGCCTAAACAGACTTCATTACATGCAATTTCATGGACATTAAAACACGGGCAACTAACATGATCCAAAACCCACCCCCTATCACCTAAGTCTATGTCTAGACTTTACTAGCGAGATACTAGGGGTACGCATGCCTAAATGAGGTCTTACAATGGTATGCCCAATTACATACATAATTAAAAATTACAACTCCATAAGAAAAATAAACAAATTTTCACATGATAACCTCATTTGCAATTACCTTTGTTGCTGTAGTTGCCAATTTCCTGGTCATTGATAATCTTGGATACCACGTCTTGGCCACAGGGACTGAAAAACCTCTAGACAGGCATCTGTCATTGATAGACCATGCAAACCCTTCAACGAATCATCCAAACTCAACATTTGTTGCAATCATCTTGTTCAGATTAAAATACAAGAAAAAATTGATAGAAAAGAAAGAGAAAAAGAAACCACTAACACAGGACCAGAACCAGAACCAGAAATGAACAAAACCAAAATGAACCTGGGACAAACCGCCCCATTTACAAGTGCCTGCTCTTTCTCTTTTTGTCTCTTTGTGCAACATTTATCTTTCGAAATTCCAGGTCTCTGCCACGCAATCCCTCCTACCTCGTCACATGTGTAGATCCTGTGTTCGAATCTCTCAACAACTTTCACTCCCTTTTTGTTCATCGTCCAATCCAACAATATGCCAATCTTCGTGGGTCTTCTATCAGGAAGGAGCAGCTCTAGATCCATAAACAAATCATAGCTAGAAAAATAAAAAACTTTGATACTCCTCCCTCTTCCTTCTGACTCCATGCCTCCACTGGGCCCTAAAATTTTCCACCGTCTATAACATCTTGTTCCAGATTCTACCAAACCATGGCATGTTCTCTGTGGTAGCCTCTCGAGAAAAATTATAACACATTAATCCTCCCCGCTGGAGATAGATGACGAGTCACCTGAAAAACTTTCTCTTCTGCTCCAACCTAACGATGTTGATAGGAGGGATGCCCCCTATAATCTATTTGGCTTTGGTCAAAGAAAAACCTCTTGTGGCCTCGATCATGAGGCACCCCAGACCGGTCCTCTCTAGTATCGACTCCACCGACTCCTCTTTCAAGCAGGCGGCCTAGACGACGCCCGTCCTCTAAAAATCTTCCATGTCGTGATCTCTCCTAACATTTAGTGTGATCTCTTTTATGGTTAGATCTAGGTATATTCTCATCTGCGGCCTCCTTTCCAACTAGGATTTTTGACTGTTTCCATAAGAAATTTCCTCCTCCCACTCTATGCATAGTGTTGGAATGTTGATTCTCTCTTCCACACGATCTTTCTTTCTGGCTTCTCTGGGCACTTCTAGAATGATTTCCATCCCAACATCCTTCCTATCATCGCTATCGTTAGACCCATATGAGTTCCTAATTGTCTCAAACCCTAGACCTAACCTAGATCACTAACATAATAATCACGGCTTCCAGGAAAAATTGAGCTCCTTTCATGATTCTCCACCTCGGTCTCTCATGAATTCATGGCCTTCAATCAATGGATGTGGTTGGATTCTTCTTCCTCATGCGGCCTCAGCCCATACAACATGCATCCTACCCCGCCCACATCCAACTCCTCCATATTTTTTTGGTTCCAAACTATAAAAACGGTGGAACCTTGGCTCTCCTTTCCTCACACCGACTCAGGCTCTCACCCTCTGCAGCTTATTGCTGCATGTCTGACCAGTTCTTGAATTATTCACTTCGCCTTTAGCTGGGCTATTTCAGACAAACACAATCTTTCAATGCAGACCACTCACAGTGATTGCCTCTATCCAACACAGAATGTACTTCTGCCACAGGTCGTCTCTCCTTGCAGTGGTTCCATCCACATATTTGGAGACATGCAGAACATATCAGGTGCCTTTCCCTTCAATAGAGGTTGTCGATCACCACAATATTCATCCGTTGAAATGATATTTGCATCTTCATACCCTTCACCTGATCTTTCTCTTTACTGGTGGCTCCCATCTGGAGACTCATCTCATGTTCCAGCAGATCTAGGTTTCAACCTCTATGGTCTTCATTCTCTGTAGCAAACTTTTCTTTTTTGTTGGTGGCTTTGTGAACATGCAACTCTTTCACACTTCCACAGGGGCCTACAATTCACAGTGATCTTCCCTCTCCATGCTATCTCCAAATAGTAATCTTCCAACACAGCTTACAATCAATAGATATCCACGAGCGATGATGGATACAGTCATATCCTCAACGCATGATTCATAAGGGTGTCTTGTTTTGCTCATCTCGAAGGTTGACTCTCACTTGGCGATTTCAGCCTCTTCTATCCATCATCTTCGCAGCAACATCCACCACTGCCAACACTTCTCTTAGGCTTAATAGATTCTGTTGGTAGCACTGTCACTCTTCACATCACTTCCTTTTGGACTTGCCCCATAGTCTCCTTCTCACATGCTTTACAGATTTTCGATCCACCAACAGATGAGTTTTTCCCAATGATCAACCCAGAGGAGATGTGGGCATTTCCTTGGTATATCTAGACCTAACCTCCACAGTCCCAAATCCACTCTACACATAGGAAGCCTGAGCCTAGTTTCTTGAAGAGACCTCCAGTAGTCCGGAAATGTGTTGAGGCAATCCACACATTTTCAACTCAACAATGGATTTTTGTTGCCAATTTGGAGTCCGTCTAGAACAGATATTGCACATATCGATACATAAATCCATATATCCACTCTCAAATCTGTCAGGTGAATAATGGCATCCATCCTTGTTAGCATTATGTGTAACAAGGAATGACCATCAACACACAATGATCAGTGACCAGGTGCCTCTCTTTAAAAGTAGGTCCACACCCTGTCTTCATGCTCAACCTCCTCAAGCCCCAAGACTCGATCATGTGACTACTTCATGCACGGAGTCTGAAAACGCCTTCGTTCCTGACATCATGGCAACCTCCATGCCCCACAAGTTGTATTCATGGCTGCCAAAAAATCCCTGAGAGTCGCAACCATGCTAATATAATCTCCTTTGCAAACTTCACCCGCTCTACAAACAACCTTAACACAAGTTGTCCCGATATCCAAAATGGCCTCATGTAGATTCGGTCCTTCTGCTCGGTGTCTTTGTGCCTCCCCTTTCGGTGCTGCTCTCTACTCTCACAACACTTTTCTCTAATACCATTTGATGGGCAGTGGAATCCCACAGACAACAATACAATACAGTAGAAACTAGAGAAAAAAAAAACAAGCATGCACAGAATGTAGTCACACATGAGGCACAAAATTTATGTGGTAAAACCCTCTAACCTCCAGAGGGAAACATCAGCGGGACAATGGCAATCATTTTATTATCAAGAATCAGAATATTACAACCACAACTTGGCAACCGGGGCAGCTTGGGAGAGGGCTTAAAGCCCCATGCTCCCCAAATTCCTATGAGGCATTCATATTAATACAACTTCTCCTTCAATTACACAAAACTGAATGCTTTAATGTTGCCTCCTATTATTGAATTTATTTTCAACAATATCTAGTTATAGAAACCACCGTGAACCAACTTAACCTAGATTTGGTTAATTAGTTGTCACTTCCCAACAGAAACTTTGATCCAACAAGTTTCATATCATTTTTATTCCCAACTTACTCAATACCCACAACTGGTATTAAATGAGATCTTCTATCCATGACATCGGAATTATAGTCTTTCTAACAACTAGTGATTAACTTATAATTAACTGTTGGTTATCTCAGGGGAATCATATTGTTTTCCTTGTGCCCAAATCTATTTATTTTGTTTCTCTTTGAGCTTCATGATACAATATGGAAACGATTATCGACATAAGACTAATAACCAAAGTCTTAGTCCATGGTCTCCACGTAATTATCAATCTTGGTTTAGTTTACCATGATCTATTTATTTATTGGTGTTTGGTGTTTCTTAGTCATATAGCTAATTCTGACCTTGGTGGGCTATGTAGTCATATAGTCTTACACATATAGCTAGTCATATAGTCTTACACATATTTTGAACCCAAACTAGCTCGATGGTTCCTTAGGATATGGAATGATATCCATATTTTTTTATTACTCAAGACTTCACTCATTGTTGCTTGATCAAGATTTATAGTGAAACATTTATGCTCAACTTCTCTTGCATGGAAATTAACGTTGTTACAAAGGTATCCTCTCTTTGGGTGAGTAGAGTTTTGCCATAACGAATTCAAGAGTAATCCTTGTAATCCCTCATTCTAGTAATTACACTATACTATGAAACTATAATTTTAGTTTATATAATATATGTAAAATGTAGAGTTTGGTTATTTTGAGGACTCGTATTAATTAAAAGTTTTCTAAAATATCTTATTTTAATGATTAAAATTTAGTTAGGAATTTCTTTCATGATTTTCTTATACTTGGAATAAATAAACTAAGAATAAATGAAAACCCTTGAAGCCAAATTTCAACACAGGTAATACGAGGCCCCCTTGACTTCTACATAAATTATTATGTCATGGATTCATTTTAAGATTGAGATCTTAAGTACTCAAATGCCATCTTTCAAAAATCATGTACATGTTTACACTATCTAAAGTAGGGTGTGGGTTTACTCTTATTATTCCCTACGAAAGGGACTATAGAAATGAGTCACTAGTTGACTTGCTATTAGTTCAATATTTGACGTAAAATACCAATAATTATTTTATTCTAATTTTTTCTCTCATTTCTAATGTTGAACTCTAATTTTATTTTTTTCTTTCATATTATTGGACCTCAACTCTAAGGTCTTATTGCTTGAACACTAGTGGTAATATTGGTAATAACAACACCTACATTAACTTTTCATTTATGCTTTGTCAGAGTTTCAAAATGTTCATTGCCATCGTTGTTAGAGGTTCAAGTGGTTCACCACCCTTCCTATCTATTTAGTGCTCTATTCGAAGCCTTGGTTCAAGAGGTTCATTGCCATCGTTGTCATGCTTTTTTTTGTATTTTCATTGACACAGTGGCTTTTATGAGACACGTTTTCACTTTAATTGTCATCAAAAGCTATGTTACGGGATTTTTTGTATTGTCATTGGGAGAGTGTCTCTAATGAGATGAGTTTCCACTTTACTTTTTAATGTCTTCTTTCCAAATAAATAAGAAATAATAAAAAATAAAAACTAGCAACGTGCATGATCCTCGATGATAAGGGTGTGTAGTTATCATTTTTAATGCAAGGTGTGTTGTCATTGATGCGTTTGTTCCTCACATCTCATCCCTTCACCTTCTTCGTCCTCCTCCCATGTTCTCTGTCATGGCCAACAAAAAGATTGATAGCCATATGGGTATTAGTCATACTATTACCTATGTCAGGTGAGTGCATGCTACTACCTATGTTGGTTGAATGCCTTCTACTGTTATCTACCTAATCGCCTTTCTATGAATAAAAAAAACCCATTTCAAATCCATTGGATGTAGATTACGTTAAAAACTTTGGTGTATTCTCTAAAGTGGATTATGAACTATTCATTATATTCTAACATGGATGGATTGCAAGGTCTTGAAAACACCATCTTCTCTTCTCTTTTTCTCTCATAAATGATTTGCATGAGGTTGTCCTCGATGCTTTTATCGGCTTCTGTAGTAAATTATATATATATATATATATATATATATATATAAAAGATTTAGGCAGATTGACTTTGAAAGTTAAAGTAAAGTTTTAATGGGGTAGATCGACTTTGAAAGTTAAAGTAAAGTTTTAATGGGGGTGCACTAATCAAATAAGTCAACATCCCATTGACTTACTTTTGTTTTAGAGTATCAAGACCCATAACTTAGTTTTATAGTATCATGACCCAGAACCCCAAGTGCTTCACAACAACCAGTACACCCTGAAATAGACCTAGAAACAAGACCTAAACAAGTCTATCTCCACAAAGTATCGAACTTGTAACTTTCAAGGCGATTGAAGCAATTAATTCAATACCAATAGGTCATTTGGTGATCATTATTCACTATTTTGCATAAAAAAATGTTAATGGCCTTTGAATGAAATTTTTTTCTAGGTCGTGCCTATATCATAAATACTAAGAGTCATGATGGATTCAAAAGGATCCCCAAATGTTTTGGAAGCTTTCGACTCTCTTAATAGAACTCCATGCACAATTTTCAAAGCCTCAAATTCAAATAACTAACATGCTAGATTTTCATTCTTGGGCATTGAATATGTTTCAAGAATACAAAAATCCCTTGACGACTAGCATTTCCGTTTCGAGGAAGGTAATTATCTGTATGTCTTGGTGGAGCTACTGGATTCTTTGGGTCATGGGTTTTTCCTTTGTTGTCAGGATGAGTTATGTACAGTGAACTATTCAAGACCTCGATGAGGAAAAAATGGGTTTGAATTGTTTTATGTTCAAATAGAGAGTTTACAAGTACTTAATTATCAGTGTGAAAATAGGTATGAAGAGTGTATGTGTGACTAGGAATAATGGATTCGTTGGGTTTTAGGTTGTTCATTTTTTGTTATAACTAGGCTATTCTGTGTAGGGAATTTTTCAAGATTTAGTAAGGAAAATTGTGTTTAATATGTTTTTCGTTCAATGAGATATTGTCCATGTGTTTTTTGGGTTACTGTAAATCCCATGTTGGTGATAATTTTCAAATGAAAACTTGTTCAACAAATGAGAAGGAGACCATGCACTTTGAGGACATGAAAGGAGCCAAGTAGAAACTTAAAATTGTTTCAAATTTTCACCTCCCTTGATATCTATTTAGTGCTCTATTTGAAGCCTTGGTTATTATAACTCAAAACTCACTAGAGGAAATCATCTCAAAAAAATGAAGCATTGGTTTGATATTCGTGTTCCAATTCCTGAGTTTATTCTTTCTTATGCCTCTACTCTGATATCATTTTAATATAACACACTTCATATGAATTTCTTTGATGGGAATATAGCTAGACCAATTGGTAAATTTGCGGAAGAAGTTGGTAGAGAACATATATTCAAATAGATTTCAGTATATTTCTTAGAGCACTTCATCCACCCCACCTTGTTGAAGAATTCAGTGAAATAACCATTTCCCCTCTTCCATATGCAGTGTTGGATGTTGTATCCAAAGCGATTGTTTTTGTGGCTACTCCAGGGCCTATCCATGGCCCTAATATCAGAGGCTAAAATGAATTGCACTTTTGACAAGAAAATGTAGTTTATTTCAATGGTCATTCTCCCTGCTAGAACTATGAGTAGGTACCTAGTTTCTTAGTCTATTAATTCCCACTGTCCCAAGGTGAATCTATGAGAAAGAATCTTGTATGAAACAATCAACTGGAACTGTATTTTCTCTATATTTTTAATATGCAACTGTGTGGGTGACGATTAGATTTAGGATTTTATTTTTTATATTTTTAAAATTCAAATTGTTCTACATGTTTTTAAGATGTAACTTAGTGGCTGATTTATTTTTTTAACATTTTTAAAGTTTAATGTGTAAGATTTGTTTTGTTATTGTAATATGGTTAAGTGAATTCCCTGTAGATTTCAATAGAGAAGTTAAAGTTCTTACGATTACTCTACATTAAAGTAGCGATGTTTTTTCCAGCTTTGATGTTCTTCAAAATACAGATTCATCTCAACTTCGGATATGAGTTTCTTTTCTATCTCATATATTTGGATTGAAGCTTCTTTATCAATCTTTGATATTCAAAAACATGGAGCTGTCATTGGCTGTGGAACCCTTGTTTTGGGATTCTGGTTACTTAAAGGTTATATCCATTCATGAATTCAAATTTGTCTCTCGGTTTCACTTATGTACAATATTTACAATTCTTATTTGGTTTTGAGTTTATTTTCATGTTCTTCTGGCAGAGAGTCTCCTTGTATGAGGAAATAGAGTTACTCTCTACTTCAAGGATTCCTTTAGTATTTTGGAAAGATTTTTCTTCTAGATTCTTCTTTTTATTTTGTATGCACATATTGGAGGTCTTTCTTTTGTTACCATTATTTCTATTAGTTCAATATTTGACTTAAAATTTCCTCTCATTTCTAATGTTGAACTAAGGAAATTATGAATAACTATTTTATTCTAATTAAAATAAATAAATAAAATTTATTTTTCTTTGATATTATTTGACCTCAACTTTGAGGTTTTATTGCTTGGACCTTGGCGATGATTTTTTTAACACCACCTGCATTAACTTTGTACTTATGATCTATCATAGGTTCAAGAGGTTCATTTCCATCGTTGTCAGGGGTTCAAGAGATTCATCACCCTTGTTTTCTATTCAATGTTGTATTCGAAGCCCTGGTTTAAGAGGTTCAATGCCATCATTGTCAAAGGTTCAATATGTTCACTACCCTTGTTGTGTATTCAATGTTCTATTTGAAGCCCTGGTTATTATAACTTAGAACTGACTAGGGGAAATATTATCAAACAAAGTAATAATTAGTTTGATATTATTGTTCCAATTGTTGAGTTTATTCCTTCTTATGCCTTGTTGGAGTAGGAAATTTTAGGGTTAAGCATAGTAAACGAGGAGAAGAGCTAAGGAATGGACCAAACAAGTAGTGTGCACCATAAAAGAAGGGAAAAAAATGTGATGGAAGGGAAAAGGAAGCAGCGCACCAAGAAAGAATGAAGACCAGTGCAGAGTCAAAGAAAGAAAGGGTTGGATCGAAGACCAGCCACACGGAAGATAGTTGGAAAGTGAACAAGTTCATTCCACTAAGGATTAGGGTTTTTGAATAATAATGTAAGGGTTTTCACCCATTTTGTAGTATAAATAGAGTATGTATGAGGCAACTTGGGATATAGATATTTTCATTGAACTTTTACATGATCGAAGTACTTTGAGCACCTTCTTGAGTAGGAGCCTAAGTGTTTTGTTGAGAGTTGCAGAGCTCAGATGGTGTCAATATTGAGATGTAATTGAGGGCTAGGTCACAAGTTGTGGATCTTGGTGCGATACTGGTCTGACTCACCACTAAACTTATGTGCATTCTAGATGCACCCGTTGATGTAATGTGCGCAACGATATTTGATGAAGAATGAATAAAGAAGAAGATCTTTGTGGAAGTAGCCTAGCGGTGGTGAACCCCAGTAAAAATAGTGTCTTTATGTGTATTGTGTTGATTTATATGCTTAATGATGAACAAATGGGTAGATAAATGCATCTGTTAGAGTTTATTTACAATGCACACTTATGAATAATGAATGTTATTGGATAGAAAAAATGGTAGATCTGATTAAATGCATGTTAAAGTAAGAATAAAAGAAGTATATCATCCCCAACCCCCTCCGTGTTTGCAAACACTTGGGTCATGCAATCACCCATAATCCATATCAAGTGAGATTATGTTGTGCACTATATGTGCAGTGTTTCCTTCTGGTTTACCAGAGGGGCCATTGGTGAAAACGGTTTTGTTGGAGAACTAAGGTAGAACCTGAGTCAACCCATACATCCAACAAATGGTTTCATTTCCGAATGGAACTCAGAAGAACAGTCTGGGAGGGGTTTGATGAAGATGATGCAGCCATAAAAAGGGATGTTCAAGCCATGGAATCCTACAAAGAAATAGATTGAAATATGGTTGGAGAAAAAGTATCTAGGGTTCACGCAGAAAGATAACAAAAGTTCCAGATATACACCGTGTCAGTATCTACATACGCATGTGTTTACTGATTTGCATGAGGCATTTTTCTACTATTTCCTAGAGTTATTGCAAGAGTGGATACTAAGGTTGAAGGATATTCATCCTACAAATCATATTAGACCTGTAGAGTGGACTACCAAGAATATTGCATGATTGGAAATGGTTAATAATAAATTCACACACGCAATAGATTTCTGGTTAGACGGTATTATTGAAGGGTTTATCACTGAGTTTGCAGTAGATAAAATGAAATCATATACTACTGTAGAGAAATATTTATTGAAGGGACTAAGAGAAAGGTACATCAATTCACTTTACACATTTATCAAGATCTTATTACATGATAAAGACGCGATGACCATGGAATCAGAAAACTAGATCACTTTGCGTGGATGGGGGAACCGGGGAAGCACGAAGGAATATCTGAGATATAGAGAAGGCTCTGGAGACTATCCAGAATAAGGAATAAATGGACCTCTTCATGATGGATGAGGAACAAAATAGGGCGATATTGAGCAAATCAAGTGTGACACATAGTGGACAACCCTACTAGTATAATATGAACAACAAGAAGAGGGAAGTAGCTAAGCAAGAGGGCTTGGTTATGAATGAGGAAGATGTAGAGGATATATGTTCCATGGGGAATATTGAGGATATATTGTGTGCCACATACAAGAGGAAAACCATAGGTCGTGGGTCTGGTGGAGAAGAAGGCTCTCCATTTCAAATCTGAATTAGTGTGGAACCCACAACCCCATGTGAAACTAAGACATATGAAGAAGAAAAAATGGTTAACCAACAAGTGATTAGTGGTAGAATAATTTTTGGATGAGACTCTAATTCAAGTGGAAGTAATTCAATAAGAAACAATCAAGTTTATACACTACACGGAGGTGGTAGCAGAAAAAACTTCACAATGGCAGGTCAAGATCCCACTATTAGGTTACCTTAGTTCCATGGAGAAGGGTCAGAGGACCCAGAGAATCATATTTCTATCTCTGAAAATATTTGGGCATCCAAGCAGATTATAGATGAAGATACCAAGGTTGCGCAGTTAGTTATCACATTCAGAGACCATGTATTAGACCGGTACATGGGTCTTTCAGTAAATAACCCAACAAGAGCACCTACGACTGCCATATAGGTGAAAAGGTAGTTGATCAATGAATTTTAGAATCCAATATCAAAGGATAATTTTATGAACAAGATGATTGAGATTAACCAGAAGCCAAGTGAGTCATTTTAGGAAGTTGATCAGAAGTTCAAGAGACTAAAAGGTAAGTTGAAATTCCCTATTACTAACATGAAACATAGACATTTGTTTGTTAATTCTTTGTTTCCACACTTGAAGTGTCCTTTGAGGAAACAAAAATTTCATAAACAAGATGAGGCTCTACATGAATCTTTGGAATCAGAGGAAAATTAGTATAATCATATAGATCTAGTTGTGGAAGAGCTAATACAAGATTTCAAGAACTTAACATTTCAATTGAATCAGAATAAAGGTAAGTAAAAGAGAGACTATGTCTGGTGTACAATGTGTAGGATAAAAGGTCATCATAAGAATGATTTTCCATTGTTTGCATATTATATAGGAGTGGGGATTCCAAACCCCTTATCTTTAGGAGGATCATGTTGTGAGATATGTAAAGTACCATTGGCCCTTGACCAAGTTTTGAGGATCCTTGGTCATGTTTGACCTACTTTTGGGACTTCGATAGGCTGTCGAAGGTGGAGTGCAAGTCGAAGTGGAGATCATAGGATCTCGGCCCCTTTTTAGGGATTTTTGGGTTTTGGGCTTATGTAACCGGTATGGGGATGTCATCCCATGGGTTTACCCATGTTTAGGCCCGATTTTGTAATGTATAAATAGATGTCTAGGTGATGTAATAAGGGGAGATCTATGTGGTGTATGTATGCTAAGTGCAAGAGATTTTAAGAGGCTTTGTGCGTAGAGACTTGTAGAGATAAGTGCAAGTCATCTATGGTGATTTGTTTTCATACTGTGTAAGGCTATGTTCTTGGACCTAACTCAGGGAAGGAGGATCTGGAGAGGTGCGTAAATCTCTTGTCCTATGCGGAGTAGGATTTTGTAGCTCTGTGCATGTAACTAATTGACAAAAGATAATAGAAGAGAAGAAGAGTTGGTGGATGTGGCCCTAGGGTGGGGGTGAACCACATACATCCTGTGTTATGGTTTCTTTGTGCCTTATGTTGTGATATTGTTGATATGATTTATGCTTAGTACTTTATGTATGTTAACTAGATCTATGAATTCTTAGTGCTCTGTCTATATGGATGAATGCTAGATCTGATCTATCTTAATGTGATAAGTGCTTCCATATGTTAGTTATGGTTGAATATTGCATTGATCCATTATTAGGGTTTATCTGCATTGTAAGCGAAAAGACAAATATTGATGAACTATAACTGCTAAGTTCTTTGTTAAGGTGTTACAGTCACAGATCTGTGTCCCAGCTAAGGTTGCAGACATCTAAGTCCTACAACCACCCCTACCTCTACCTCGGGTGAGACTTCATCTTCTGTACAGGTGTTACTGAAATGGTTGATAGTTAGGGTTTTTTTGGTGCGATCTTGAACATTGAACCCTGGGTCTTCCCCTGTGCCAACAAATGGTTCCATTGTCGGGACCTGAAACTGTGATTGTTGGGAACTGAAGAAGAGAAAGATTTGTGCGTAGATATATTGCCCTAGTGCACAATATTCTACTTGACTGATAAATCTATGTGCCAAGAAGAAGAGTCAGATCTCAAGAAAAGAGGTAAGACCTAAAATCTTTGAGCTCTGATAAGGGTAAGAATAGTAAAAAGTCTTGATTTAAAAGGTAAGAATAGTGAGAATTTCTAGATCTGAAAGCTTTGTGCTCTGTTGAATGTAATATAAGTGGAAATTTGTGTTTCAAATGTATGGATCTAGGTTTGTTTGATAAAAAAATTCCTAGATTGAAAAGTAGGGCACAACTATTTGAAAGAAGGTTTTATATGAGTATATTTGATAGAAATAATGAAAGATATGTTATTCCTATGCATAGAAAGAATGTTTGGACTAACAAATGGTGTAGGACCCCAGAAAGAATTTTTTTTAGGTTAGTTACCATGATGCTAGTGCACATTACAGCAAAGGTCGAGGATCATTTAAGAGAAAGAGAGGATTAACTCTTTGTTACAGTTGCAGAAGACTAGGACATCTTGCTAAGGAATGCCCTGGTAGAAGACCCAGTTGTCTTTGTTGTAAAGCCATGGATCATGAAGTTTTGGATTTCCCTATAATGATTTCTAAGGTTGAAAGAATGAATATGAGACAAGAAAACCCTGAGGAAGGTCAAGAAACTAATACCATGACAGAACTCCATAGAGAATTAGAGAATGTATTAATGCAATTTAAAGAAACCCTGAATGATCATAGAAATATCAACTTACCAGAGATCTTCAAAGAAAAAGAATACATAGAAGCAAGAATAGGAGACTTTGACATTGACTGTGTTCTGGATGAGGAAACACAGGTGAATATCATGACAAAAAGAAATTGGAAAATTTTAAGAAAGTCTGGTATGATTCCTTCATTGGGAGGAATAGGATTATTTAGAGGAAAGTTGGTAACCCTATGTGGAAGACTCACCCAGATATCTACAAGTACTCATGGAACTTCGACATAGGAATATTTTGATATTGTTAAATTTATTAAGAGCAATGCCCCATTTTCTATCTTACTAGGAAATCCCTAGATTGAGTAGGATCAGACCAAAAGAAAATAAGAAGAAGACCTCGAATAGAAAAAGAAAGACCTAAGAGATTCCATGACCAAGAGAATCACACACTTATTGAAAGAACAAGAAGACCAGTCAAAGATATTGAGGACCAGAGATCTGGATGTCAAAGTTGAACGAACACAGGAGGACTTGAGACACCTGTCTGTATAAGAGAGTAGAGCACCTACACCAGATAGAGAAGATGTATTTCCCTTGGACCCTAGTAAAGACCATCAAAGAGCAAAGTTACTATGCCAAGAGAAGATAAGAATCAGTATGGAAAAAGGAATATTGGGATGCAAATCATTGAAAAGAAGGCTAGAAATCTCAACAAGAATAAAGCCAATTTAGAAAAATTACAAACAATGCCAGAGAGAACTTCACAGAAGGAAGGATTCCAGAATTTGAACTTCGTCAGAATATCAGTACAACACAGCATGGTAGTTTTCCATGGCAAAGAGATATACTCGTTGGAAGCATTATAACCATTAGCTCAATGACCTAAATGGTTAGAATAGTAGTAATGGATCAAAGACTCACCATTAGATCGTTGGGACCATGCCACAACTGATAGAACCGCATTGATGAAGACCTCTCATCCTTTGGAGAGATCTATTACATCATGTCTATTTAGTTCGTTGACTATTGCACTGAGAACACTTTTGCAAACCGTCTCCAAGACAACTCATTACTACCGTGTTGTGTGTATTGAAATCGACACCTGTTCCATTGCATTACACACTCATTCATCCACCTGATTTACTCGATCTAAGAGTGTATGTCAGACAAGCTCAACGCCATGGAGAAATTCGTCGAAGAATTTCTCATCAATATCATGGCTGAGAAAGAAATGTCTACAGGTATTCAGGCATCATCGATGAGAGGAGTGAAAGCCTCTTCGTCGACTGCTCATGGATCCGGACCATTCTGACCAACAGAAGAGAAGAGAACCAAGCATAGAGATGACCTAGCTAATGTGAAGTTAATCCCGACCATCTTACCAGACTACATCTCGGCTCTGTCCGACGTGGTGATTTGTGATAGCGTCCTGAGGGACTTTGATTACACCATAGTTACTGTGTACCACCCGAAGGGGATACGAGCAATTAGAATGCAGTAGGATAATATTGCGACATTGAAGTTCAACGACTTCAACCTAGGAGACTGCAAGAACCATAGTATGCTCTCTCCTTACAAATACTTGACCAAGACGAAGGGGAAGAACTCGAAAATAATCCCTTAATCATGGACTATGAACCTCGTGCATTCCACCCTCTTGAATGTAATGAATATTCTACACTTTTCAAGGCACCAAGAGGTTAACGTGTGTGTTAAGATCCTTCTCTCATGTTACCATGGAGGCTACCTATGGCTAGACTAACGCATCACATTTGATCCAACAATGATCCAAAGGATCACCGGATTGAGCATGCAGGGACCCAACCTGTAGGACTTCTACCCAGGCAAGGCTACAAATCGCGCATTGGCATAGAATATCAAAGACACATATGGCGATGTAGAAAAGTGGATCTGAGGCTACAAGGTAGCTTCCATCCAGAATGGTGTAGTGTGCCTAGCCTGCCAGTTAATTGCAGGAAATCTAGTAAGAAAGAACAGACCTACGGAGGTCACAGGGTTTGTTGTGGACCTCGTAGGGAAGTGCGTAGAAGGACTTCAGATGAACTAGGAGAAATACTTGGTCAACCAGCTAGAATTAGACTGCCACGAAGCTTAGGGTCAGGGATATGAGTTCCACTTTAGATGGCTACTGATCCTCATCACATTTACTGCTTGGGAGATGTCGGAAGGTGCGACCTTCTAGGACATCGAGTCGTTCGATCCACTTAGTGTGAAGTTCACCACACTCTGGTACTCGATTGATATGGGAAAATAGTGGCAGTCGAATGCAGTCTTCCACATGTACTATCTCCAACTGAAGAAGGCCATCGAAGTTGTACCTCGCATGATGCCAAACACCCTGTATCGGTTTAGACCTCTCATGAAGTTCTACGCAGATCAACACTTCATCTATATGACTGCGTGCATAGACAAGCATAAATAGGAGCTTCAGTGATACTATAATCTCACAGAGGAGGCCCTCGAAGAGATAACCAAGGGCTAGTATGCAAATCTCCTCATCCTCGTTGATACTACAGAGATGTCTGATCTCGATCTTGACAGCTCGGAGCCCGCTCACAATGAACATGACACACCTAGAACCAACAGAAGAAAGAAAACAAAAGAAATCCAAGACTTGAGAAATGCATCAGAAGAAACTGCTTCAGTATCACCTGGCCAAAGGGGTGATGACGAAGTAGAAAAGACAAATGAAAAAGAATATCAACAGAAGCAAGGAAAAGTAACACCGCTTAAGGATCATGTTGACGAGGTCGATCCCTTGAAGAAAAGGAAGGTTTCCCCCATGAAACCCACTTCTCAAAAGAAATCCAAATCCACCTTGACTAAGATGTAGACTGTGCTCATTGTCGATCACTTTTACTTCATCATCGCAGCTATAAACGAAGCCTCATAGGAAATCTTGAAGAAACATGAAGCCAAGCAGGAGGATATGTACAATAGAATTGAGGTTGAACTTAGAGGGGTACAGCAGGACCTTCAATCCAGTCGCACAGTATCCACTGCGCCCCTGCCATCAGAAGAACTAGAGTTGGGAGATGAGTCTGTCCAACTCCACAAACTTGTTGATGCAACCAAAGCTCACCTTCGTCAAGCACAAGCTGAAAAATACTAGGCCACAACAACCTGAAAAAACCCGAGGAAGAAATGGTCGAGCAACGCAAGATTGCACAACAGGAGAAGGATGCCCTTCAAGTGACGTTCGAAGAAGAGAGAGAATAGATCCAATAGGAGAAAGAAAAGTTTCTCGTGGAGTACGTTGGAGTAAAAGAAACAACCAACAGAGCACTTCGCTCTATGACAGGCTTGGAGTAGAAGGAGGAAGAACCAATAGAACATCAAGTAGTGTATCTCGCAGAAGTTATCCAGCAGCTACAACAAATAATAATAGAATTAGAGCTATGAACTGTTGGCAAATTCAGTGGATAGAATGTAGTGATGGTTGTTGTCATTAATGAAAACAGTAGAGACAGTAGGATAAGAAGGATAAAAGCTCAGGAGGAATAGCCTTGAAGAAAATGCGCACAGCAAGAGCTTAAAAAGGAAAAAGGAAGAAGAGTCAGTGACTGTTGGATCCCGAAGAAGAGCCGGCTGACCGTTGACTCTATCCAAATTTCCGAAGAACCAGACTACGATCGCATTGCAGTCAGCGAGGGAGATATTACCATTTAGAAAAGCCAAGGTGAAATCCCACCTCGAATTCGACCCCGCCAAATTCAGAAAAGGATCGTGACCGCTGATCGTTTTCCGCATTTATCGGGTTCGGGACTTGAAACGTTCAAATCAATTACCGAAAACCCCGAATCGCGAAACCCGATATTACGATTTGATCGCAATCGCTTAATCAAGAAGGGATCCGGACCGCTACTGCATGGACACATCGCGGATACCGCAGAGGACAGTGGCATCGGAGATTCTGGATCGAGTTCGCTACATAGAACATGAGCATCAGAACTCAAATCGCTGACACGCTGATTTCCGATAAGTATGTATAGGTCAGGGCTACCTGTGAGTTAATGCACAGATGTGTGTAAGGAGTGGCTGGGAGGAGTCGGAATCTAAGATATCGCAACTCTAGGGGATGAATGCACATTACCATTGTAAACCCGGAAAACCCAAATGAAAGGGTGTGGTGGTGGTCATTTGATAGCTGGTCATATTGGTAAATAGCCAAAAAGGGCTAAGCTCGGAAAAGAACAAATCAAGAATCGGAGAATCGGAGATCCAGAGTACATGTGCTCTCGACCGCAAGTCGTAAATCGCTGGCTGGCAAAACTCGGCGGGATCTGAACCGTTAGATCGTATTATCGATCGAGGGTCAGATGTTTCTCCTCACTCATTAACGCTTCAATTGTAAATCCGCGGCGAAACCGAATCGGGAATAAATACCGAATCGGTTAGTTTCGCTACAAGATGGATGTCGCTAGTTCCATTGAAAGGGAAGCGAACGCCAGCAGATGCATAAAAGAAAACGAAAGACCAATTGTGTTAATCGTCAAAGAAAAAATGAGTAAACGGTAAGAAAAAATAAGATGAGTAGAGGAATAGAAAAACAATCAAGGAATTTCAGTGTAACGAGAAGAGAAGAAGAAGAGCAACATGTATGGATGTAATAGAAGCAGAAAGCAAAACAGCATAAGACATGACACAGAAAGCGCATATGTTGAATAAGATAAGAGTAAAGCGTAATCAAAGGAACGTAAGACCGTAATTAAAGAACAAAGAAAGACCGATAAGAATTGATTTATCCTCAGAAGTTGAATGTGTACTTAATCATTTATATTCAAGGGAGGTTGAGAGGTGCTCGGAAGGAATGTTGTCCCCGGTTCGGGCGGGTGCTTGAACACTGTGAAGTTGGAGCTCCATCCGGTTGCCTGTGAGAAACTAGGTGGCAGGAAAAGCTATAGGGAGAAATCGCATGTTCTCCTCGCTATCGCAAAGCTGTAGCCTCGTGAATTGAAGTTGGTGCTTCCATCCGGGGCTTGGTGTTGGAATATCGGAGTTGGTGCTTCCTTCTAGTGGGTGCTAGAGAAATCAAAGAGTTGGTTCTCTCAAACGCTTGTACTTTTTAAACAGAGGTAGTAGCCTCATTGAGTTGGTGCTCAAATTATAGATGATGTACAAAACAATAAAATACTACCTATCATTCTAACAAGAAGAATTTTTCTCCCTTTGTTGGCTCTCGAAAACTGGCCTCGTGTGTAATTTTATGTTTGACTGATGATATTTACTCTTACCGTCCATATGTTGTATGTTGCTTGACAACACATGAAGAAATATTAATAATTGTTAAGAAGGTGTAAAATTGTTTGCTTATATTAACCGATTCACCCCCGCTTGCATTAGTATTTCCAACAATTGTTATCAGAGCTGGTCTTTATTTAAAGGTTTAAATGTAGATCTGTAAGCTAAAACATAACAAGTCATGAAGGACTCCCCTCTCTAAGCCCCCGCTTGATGGAACAAATTTTGCCTCGAAGCATTGTGGAATGAGAAACATTTAATGGCCTAAGGCCGATGTTTGGGATGTAGAATTTGATATACAAGCCGGTGCTAGCCACCAAGGATGCTAAGTAAGTTAGAATTTAGTTTTAACGCTTAAGGGAATGAATGCTATTCGAATGGACTTGCTGAAGCCGAGTTTGTAAAGGTGATCCATCTTAATACTTCCAAAGAAATGTGGGACAAACTAATTAAGATTTATGAAGGAGAGGAGAGTAAAAGGTGCCAAACTCAAACATACAGATTGAAATTCTGAACAACCTACATGAATGAAGATGAAACAATTAAAGTATTTCATGAGTTGAAGAACTTGTAAATTTCATGAAGGGTCTAGGTGAAACGCTTGATGACTCACTCTTAATCTTAATATTTTGTTGGTCTCACCTTAAATTTAATCCAAAAGTATCTCAATAGAAGAATTAAATGATCTAAAACCTCTGTCCATTGATCAACTTTTAGAAACTCTAACCGCGACATGAAATGAGGATAAACAAAGATAAATCCTATGACTAGAGTAGTTTCCTTGTTTTACAATAATGTTAATTCAGATTTTGATGATATTGAGGCAAAATGTGGGAGAAGATTAAAGAAAGGATCGAAAAATATCATGGAAGT
Source organism: Picea sitchensis (assembly GCA_010110895.2). Classification (NCBI taxonomy): domain Eukaryota; kingdom Viridiplantae; phylum Streptophyta; class Pinopsida; order Pinales; family Pinaceae; genus Picea; species Picea sitchensis. The sequence goes on from SNQJ01S0022270.1 coordinate 23,417, forward strand.
TGCCCTTCAAATGTTTCTTTTAATCAAGGGTAAGATAGGTCATTTTGCTTCTAAGTGTCCCCTTATCAGAAAAAGGAACTTAACTCTGAGGATTTAAAGAAGTACAAGTACATTAAATATAATAAGAATAAAAGTTTGGTTGCAATAATGTCAATTCCTCAGAGGACACCGACAGTGACTCATCCGATGAGAATAAGCCAAAATGACTTTGTAACCCTATGGCCAAAGAGGATCATGATAATGAAGGCATTGTGCGATGATAATGAGGAAGAAGCCGTGGTGGATTTAAGGAGAACTAATCAGTGCACTCAAGAAATTGATAGACTCGATCTAAAACAAAAGCTAAAACAAGTGTTAACACACAGCTTGAAAAAGACAAGAAAGAACCTAATGAAGATTGTGCTCTACTAAAGGTGGAATTAGAAGAGGCAAAGAAGATAGAAGACACCCTGAAACAACAACTGCCAGAGAAGAAACCTTAGTGTGAAGCACTAGAAGAAGAAATAGTAAAACCAAAAGAAATGGAGAAATTCAAAGGACTCAGATCATCAAAATCTGCCAAGTATAAAAGCATCGTAAGAATTCAACCCTCCATTCTAAATCAAAGAAAGAAATTCAAACCTGAATGGATTGGGATATGAAGAAGACCGCGAAGATCATCCAAGTAACAAAGAATCTATCAAGTTTTTAAAATCCTCAAACAATGACAACAACCACCAAGGTAGACAAAGAAAGAAACCAAACGCATCAAAGTGGAATGAAAGGAAAAACCCTGCATCAGACTCCTGTAGACCGTAGCAAGTTTATCAACATCCTCAAAGAAGACAGAATTTTCAAGGTACAAAAATTTCCCTTCTATGGTTATTGTTTTTCTGCTTTAATTTTGGTCACAAAGCTATAAATTGTTCTCTAAGATTTAGATAGAACAATCAAGATATTCAATGAATAACCATTTTCCACAACAAAGAATGACACGCATTTAGCAACAAACAACACATATTATGAATCATGCTATTGACCTGGAAGAAGGTTTGAGAAATACAACAAGCTATGAGCATAACACCGCTATGAGTATAACAATCAAGTATGAGCTTTTATTCAGCGAACCGTAATGCTATATTTGTCATGATTATGGACATAAGGCAGCAAACCGTCATTTAAAGAAATATAATCCGCATCGTAATCCCATCACAAAATGCCAAAGTCTCCGAAGAAGAAAGAAGGACACAAATGTGGACTGGCACTATCAGCCCATAATAAAAGGAATAGGAGTCCCTAGTATATTGACAGTGGATGTGTTCTAAACATATGACAAGGAGACAAAAGGAAGTTTCTAACTTTAAGTGATAGCCAATCGAAATGTAACTTTTGGAAATGATGCACCAGGAAAGGTGAAGGTAAAGGAATTGTGAGTCTCAATAACGGAAAGAGAAAAGCTCAAGATGTGCCGCTTGTAGATAATTAAAACATAATCTGCTTAGTGTCAGTCAAGCTTGTGACCGAGGATGTGAAGTTGTTTTTACCTCCAAAGACCGTAAAATCAAATCAGGATTCATTAAAGCTAGTTGCAAAAGGCATAAGAACCAAAACAATGTCTATGTTCAAAAAAAGAAGAAGAACAAGTAGAATGCAACTTAAGTAAGTATGATGAAAGTTATCGTGGGTATGAGACTTGGACACCTAAATTTGATCATATAATCAAGCTCAAAAACAATGGGGCAAAAAAAAGGTCTTCCGAAGATATCAAGTTTACATGATTCTCGCTCAGAAGCCTTGTCGATAGGTAAGCTCACTGTGCATCAATTCAAATCAAACCTTTCCCTCACCGTAAAAACCTCTCCCGCTAGTACACATGGATCTATGTGGACCATCAAGGAAAGAAGGTACTGGAAAAGAAAATTACTTTATAGCCGATTATTGATGATTCTTAGGCTAACTTGGGTTGCATTTTTTGAAAGAAAATCTGAAGCACTTGAAAAATTAAAGTGTTTAAGGCTTTGACCGAGAATCAAACAGAAAGAGGATAAAGGCAATAAGGTCTAATAGAGGAGGAGAGTTCAGTTCTAGAAGCTTTGAAGAATTCTGTGATAAAAATGGAATCAAAAGAGAATACACACCCCAAGGACTCCACAAGAAAACGGAGTTGTTGAGAGGCGTATCAGGTCAAGACAAAGAATGGCAAGAGATCAATGATGAAATGAAAGGAACATAACTCCTATTATTAACACCGGGTGGAAGCAATTCATAAAACTGCTCATATTCTTAACAAAGCTCATCTCATACCGCATAGTGACAAGACCTCTTATGAACTATAGTTTGGAAGACATGCTTCAATCAAAAATTTTAAAATTTTCGTAGCACAAGCGTTATATCAAAACAATGATGAAAAAATATTGGCAAATATGATGACAGGCTAATGAAGGAATCTTCTTGGGTTATGCTACAAACAAGAAGGGTATAGATGCTATAACAAAATACTGCATAAACTAGTTGAATGTAGAGATGTAAAAGTTGATGAAGAAATTCCAAATGTAAATATAAGCAAAGGATGAATCAAGAAATCGTATGATACAGCTTGAATATGAAGATGAACAGTCCAAGGATCGAGATAGAAGAGGCTTGAATCGATGAAGATGTGAACATTCAAACCGATACAAATCAACAGAAAGAAGAAATCAATTCCTCTCGAATCATCGAAGAATCATCCCGGTAACCAAATAATTGAGATATAAATAATAAAGGAGTTCTGACTAGAAGGAAACTGATTAAGGATACGAAACAATCTCATGTTGCATTTTATCTATGATTGAACCTACAAATTTTGAAGAAGCTATCAAGAAGAAGATTGATTAGAGCAATGAATGAAGAGTCGGATCAGATTGAGAAGAACAATACTTGGGAGCTAGTTCCTAGACCTGAAAATAAGAATGTCATAGGTTCCAAATGGTATTCAAGAATAAAATGAATGAAAAGGACAAGTTGTTAGAAATAAAGCCGATTGGTCCGTAAAAGATATGCACAAGTGGAAGGTCAGGACTTGATGAAACTTTTTCACCAGTAACAAGATTGGTACATCATCGTTTCGCTTATTCCCCGGCCATAAAACTTCAAAGTTTATCGTAGGATGTTAAGTCGGGCCGCTTAATGGAGCTATAGAGGAAGAAGTGTATATGGAGTAACCAAGGACTTCATTGACGTATTGAATCCTAATTATGTTTGTAAGTCGAAGAAGGCCTTTACATGGACTAAAACAAGCACCATCGCACCGGGTATCTCGACCGGACAAATTCTACAAGCAAGCAAAGGGTTCAAGAAAGGTACCGTTGATAGCACCCACATTAAATCTGAAGGAGATGATTTAATAGTTGTTCTGGTTTACGTAGATGATATTATCTCTGGTTGTACTAATGAATCATATATCCAATGGTTTTCTAATTCCCATGCAACGTAATTTGGAAATGTCCCAAGGATAGGGAATTATTCGGCATTTTCTTGGCTTCTACAAGTAAAGTCAAAGCCCAGGAATTTTTATTTCAAGAAAAATATTTCACAAATATTGAAGAAATTCTCTCAGATGAAAGATTCTTCACGCGACACCCATGGTGGTTGGTTGCAAGTTCAATAAAGATGATATTTCACCGATATGATCAAAGAACATATCGTTCAATGATAGCGCCTTCAGACATCACAAAGATCCCTAATTCCTGGATATAATGCAAGATGTTGAATGGTAGGTCAAGCTACCGCTTCCTAAAACAAAAGTCATCTGAACACAAGAGAATATTTAAATATCCTAAGGGAACAATGACATATGGATTGTGGTACCCTAGAAATCAGAATTTCCAAATAATTGCTTATTCAGATACCGATCAAGTAAACCGGTGGTTGATGAGAGAAAAGCACCAGCGGAGGAGCATCCTTCTTGGGTGACTCTTTAGTTGCATGGATTAGTAAAAGCAAGGATCCATTTCATTATCCACTACGAGGCGTAATACATTGTCACGCACCGCCGCATCGAATAGAGATTTTATGGATGATACAAACTTGCGTGATTTGAAGGTAACTTCTACACCCATCCTATTCCACTCCATTGTGATAAATACTCGCTAAGCATAAGTGTTCTTAAGAATCTCCGCTCTTCATTCCAAACTAAGCATATTCATATAAAGTATCACTTTCTCAGAAAACAAGTGTCAAATGTAATTGTTCAATTGAACTATAATATAAATTCCCCTAAGAACAAATTGCTCATATTTTCACTAAACCATTGGCTGCACCCCCTCTTGAATATCTGGCCAAAAATTGGGTGATAATTTCTGGTGTTTGCGCGATCACCGTATCGGGAGTGCTTATTGAATATCCGTGAAATAATCAAATTCCTAAATGACGTGGGAGTATAATCAAGTAACAAGATCGCTGAAGATCATTTCTTGACATTGATGTCAAAGGGGAGAAAGAAGGCGAGTTCGAAATGTTCGGAACAGATTCAAACCTGATTGATTAAATGCAGAAGAGTCCGATTGGTCGAATGCAGAGGAGAGACGAGTTGAATGTAAGTGTTGCCATCAATGCCAAAGGGGAGATTGTTGGCAAATTCACTGCATTCTATCCACTGAATGCAGTGATTGTTGTTGTCGTTAATGGCAACAGTAGAGATAGTAGGACAAGAAGGATAAAAGCTCAGGAGAATAGCCTGAAGAAAAATGCGAAAGAAAGATTAAAAGGAAAAGGAAGAAGAGTCAATGACCGTAGGATCTCATTCAAATTTCTTTCGGGAAATTTGAATGAGGGCTGTCAGATCAGACAGAAGCCGCGAGGGAGATATTCCATCGAAAAAAGCCAAGGTGAAACTCGATTGAATATGGACCCGGGTCAACCAAAGGATCAGGACCGCTGATCACAGCCCTGTACGGATCAGGGTTCAGGACTTTGAAATGTCCAAAACACTCGTCAACGAAAACCCCAATCGCTAAACGCCGATATTATCGACATTTGATCAAGCAATCGCCAATCAAGAAGGATCCGGACCGCCACTTGTAAGGACACGCGGATTACCGGAGGACAGTGGCATCGAGACGAAGATCGGAGTTCATAATACATAGAACACGATGCATCAAGAACTCCTCAAACGCTGACGCCATTTCCCCGATAAGATGTATAGGCTGTGGGCCACCCAGAGTTAATGCAAGACAGGTGTAAGTAGTACAGAGGAGATCCGGAATTGGCATATCGCAGCTCCGTGGGGATGAATGCATTACCATTGTAAACCCCGAAAACCCGACGGGTGGTGTGGTGGTGGTCATTTGATAGTTGGTCATATTGGCAAATAGCCGAAGGGGCTAAGCTCTTAAAAGAGCAAATCGGGAATCGGAGAATCGGAGATCCCGAATACATGTGCTCTCGACCAAGTGCTTAAATCGCGATGGTGAAATCCCGGATGGGGATTCAACTCAAGTAGGATCGCATTATCGATCGGAGTGTTGTTGTTCCTCCTCACTCATAAACGCTTCAATTAAACTGGCATAAACCGATCGAATAATGAATCTATATGCTTCGCCTGCTGAAGACAGATGTCGCTATTCTCCCATTGAAAGGGGAAGTGGAATCGCTAAAGAGATGTGTATAAAATAAAATTAGCAAGACCAAATTGGGTAATCGTTCTGAAAAGAAAAATGAGCAAACAAGTAAGAAATATAAGATGAGCAGAGGAATATAAAATAGTGAAGGAACTGTGCATAATGAGAAGAGAAGAAGAGCAACATGATGGGATGTAATAGAAGTAGAGCATAATGACAGAAGACTTGACATAGAGAAGACATGTTGAATAAGATAAGAGTAGCGTAATGCTGGAACATAAGACCATAATTAAAGAACAAAGAAAGACCGGTAAGAATTGATTTATCTGAGAAGTTGAATGTGGGTAATTTAATCATTTATATTCATGGGAGGTTGAGGAAAGTCGGAGGACTCATCTCGAAGTTCAAGTGGGTGCTTGAACACGTGAAGTTGGAGCTTCCATCCGCTGCAGCTGTGAGAAACTAGGGGTGGCGTTAGGGAGAACAGATGTTCTCTCTTATGCAGGTTGTAATCGTACTAAGTTGGTGCTTCCATCCAGCTTGTGCTGGAATACATGGAGTTGAAGCTTCCTTCTAGTGGTGCTAGAGAAATCGAGAGAGTTGGAGCTCTCTAACACGCTATGTTTTGTAAAACTGAGGTAGCAGCCCCACATTGAGCTGGTGCCCACCATAGATGATGTACAGAACCAAAAAGAATGCCTATCATTTCAAGAAGAAGAGGTTTCTCCCTTTATGGGTTTCCCTCGTGAAAAATCACCGTGTGTATTTTATATGTGACTCCATGATCTTACCTACCGCCCATACGTTGTATGCTGTTTGATAACACATGAAGAAATATTAATAATTGTTAAGAAGGTGTAAAATTGTTTAAGCTTATATACAACTGATTCACCCCCCCCCCTCTCAGTTGTATTAGTATTTCCAACATGAACCATGCCCAGTACTCTACAGGATGTGTGATAACAAAGAGAAGCAACTTATTAAAGCACATTTGAGAGAATCAAGGCACTCACCATGGAATTTAAACAACTAAGTGATCGTGGTTCCTATACTTATGAGCGACTCACTGAGGACCCTAAATTGAAGGCACTGGAATCACATCTCCAAGAAGAAAAGTAGCAAGCATAAACAATACAGGCACAGATGAAGCCCCTGTTAGTAGTCGAGAGGATGAAGTGATCTTAGGAACAATGCATTTCCCAACAACAGTTCCACACCATTCAGAGAAAAGTCATGGAAGTGACTCAAAGACTCCAACAAATAAAGGATGAGGCTTGTCAACTGTTCATAAAGATTGAAGTCCGAGGAGTAGAATTGGAGCAAGTTGTTAGTGCAGTTGAAGAATGCTTAGAGGGACCTATTGATGAAGCAGTTATCCAATAGTTCATTGAGTAGGAGGTCTTGGCATAGCAACAGGTTGAAGCAGATCGATTCAAGCTCGATTCTTTTGAAGCAGAGTTACCCAAACTAGAGTGACTCGGGACAAGTCATAAGTGAGTGTTGGGGGCTTGTTGGCCCTTGACCAAGATTTGAGGATGCTTGGTCATGTTTGACCTACTTTTGGGACATTTATAGGCTATCGAAGGTGGAGCGCAAGTCAAATCGGAGATCACAGGATCGCAGCCTCTTTTTAAGGATTTTTGGGTTTTGGGATTATGTAACGAGTATGGGGATGTTGGCTCATGGGTTTATCCATGTTTAGGCCCGATTTTTTAATGTATAAATAGATGTCTAGGTGATGTAAGAAGGAGACATATATGTGGTGTATGTATGATAATTGCAAGAGATTGTAAGAGGCTTTGTGCGTAGAGACTTGCAGAGCTAAGTGCGATTCATCTATGGTTCTTTGTGTGCAGACTGTGTAAGGCTCTATGCTTGGACCTAACTCCGGGAAGGATAATCTACCAAGGTGCATAGATCTTCTGTCCTATGCGAAGTAGGATTTTTTGGCTCTCTGCATGTAACTAATTGACATAAGATAATAGAAGCAAAGAATAGTTGGTGGACATAGCCCCGGGGTGGGGGTGAGCCACATACATCATGTGTTATGGTTTCTTTGTGCCTTATGTTGTGATATTGTTGATATGATTTATGATTAGTACTTTATGTATGTTAACTAGATCTATGAATGTTTGGTGCTATGTATATATGGATGAATGCTATATCTGATCTATCTTAATGTGCTAAGTGCTTACATATGTTAGATCTGGTTGAATACTGCAATTCTCCATTATTAGGGATTATCTGTGTTGTAAGCTAAAAGACAAATATTGATGAACTATAACTGCTAAGTGCTCTATTAATGTGTTACAGTCATAGATCTGTGTCCCAGCTAAGGTTGCATACATATGAGTCCTGCAACCACCCGCGCCTCTACCTCGGGTGAGACTTCATCTGCTTCACAGGTGTTGCTAAAAGGGTCTGTAATTAGGGTTTTTTTGGTGCACTCTTGAGCGTTGAATCCTGGGTCTGACCCTGTGCCAACAAGTAAATGGATATTATCTCTATCATTGTCCCATGATGCATAAGTACTAGATAATACCAAAGAGTACATTTTTTTAATTTTTACAATTCATTTGGACATGAAGACAAGGAATTTAGAACCATGGAGATGATGAAAGAGTGGATTTCAAATACATATAGGGTACAATCTAAGCACATAATAGGAAAATATGCATAGAAACCACAATGTAGTAATGCACAGTAATTTGTAGCACAACCAAAATACAATAATGCGTAGTAGTTTCAAGTAAAACCTCAGTATAATGCACAACCTCAATTGTACAATAATGCACAACCACAGTATAATCAAGCACCTCAATATAATACACCATGTAGAGATAATTAGGGTAACAAAGGAGGCAATAGAGGAGGTGACCATGGAGGAAGAGGATTTGGAGGATCTCGAGGACCAATGGTTTCTAATAACTGTCAAAAGATTGGACACAATGAAAGAGATTGTCCATTGCCACCTACGACATGTATGTATTGTCGTGCAACAGACCATCAATCAAAAGATTGTCTGAAACTATTGATAAATATACAAGAAAAGAGGAACTAGAATAATCAGAATGGGCACTAGATTGATGTGGAAAATAAGGAAGAGGATGGAAAGAAGATCAATATAGTTACTCAAGGTGGAGTTAAGATAGGAAATGATGCAACAAAATAGAACTAGGATATACACCAGTCGATAAGGAAAAAAACATAAGCTAAGCAGAAGTTTTATTCTCTCAAAGAAAATGATACCTTCAAAGAATCTAGACAAAAGATTTTGAAGTAGAATATTGCATCTACCTAAGGAACAAAGCCAGTAGATGATGTAATAGTGTACGACATGCCCTAGTTACTTGATCATACCAACAAAGAGAAGCCTACAAAAAAGGTCAGTAATTTATGAAACTTTTTGGTATCTTGTGTCAAGTTATTAAATGATAAGTCATCTCTACAAGTAATACATAATATGTTAGAAAAGTGTAATGATGGGGAAGAAGAGTTAAAGACAGTTAACCACGTATGGAAAAATATAAGAACAAGTAGATAATTCAGGTTGAATGAAAATATTGGAGATTTCAACATGGGGGATATCATACTAGACATAGGGTTTGAATTCAATGTTCTACCAAAAAATACATGGGAAGCTATGGAAAAACCTCAATTGGGATATTCACCTATTTAGTTGAAGTTAGAAAATCAACATGGAGTGGTTCCACTTGTAAGATTGAAGGGGATACTTATATATGTAGATGGTATATGCACCATGGAAATCTTTGAAGTCATTGACATAGTAGATAATACTACACCCTATCCAGCGCTATTGGGATTGGATTGGGATTTTTATAACCACAAAATAATCAATTTGAAGAGAAGGAAGATTATATTTGAATCTAGAGAACACAGATTTATTGCACCATTGGATCTCTCAGAAGTAGGAAGGCATGTGGAACCTGTGACAAACAATATACTTACAGAAGAAATAAATCATCTTTACAGAACCACCGTACGCGAAGAGGATTACATCAAACCAACTACAGATGGAATGTTGAGTTAGAGGAGTATTAGTTCTTGTTCTTTAGACTCTAACAAAAGAATGGAAAACTGGCAGGAGTGATTACATGAGTTATTTACTAGAAGATATTCCATAATGACATGCATGCTGAGATGGATTGGATCTGAGGTAAGAGAACCTCCCACTTCTTTTGGTCATAGTAATCTAGACGAATTTTTAGAAAAATTTGAATTAGAAATTTTGGAGAATCAAAGACTATTAGGTATAGACATGGCATTGAAACAAACACCTACCCATTGGTGGGGTGTGCATAAGGAGAATATTAAGAACTATTTTCAGTGCAGGAGGTTATTGCACATTAGATTTGGTGGAGAGAAAGAGAACATTTTTTTGGGAAAGTACGATGGGATTGGAAAAAACAGAGAACACATAGATAGGTGTATGTCCCAATGGAGATTAGTACTACCAAAATAATGGCCACATCACTTTATTCACATCTTAGAAGGAATTCCAAGGAATTTCTACATAGAACACGAATAACGAAACTGTCCATTAGGAAGAAATGTGGCATCCTTTTTTGGTTACATTTTCCTTTGAGCATGAGAATCCGAAGATAGATATAGCATTAAAGGTAGTAAGGGAGAGGATTTTTGAAGAAACTGAAGTAGATATTCTGATAGCCTACTAGAACCAGAAGAGACAGATAGTTAGATAATTGTTTCCTTGCTATCATGTCATAGAAGAAGAAGACCCAGTAGAGGATAACCCATGTGATATCAATATCCCAGAAGTTGAAGGAGAAAGAGAAGTAGAGGGTCCAAATCTAGAGTTAGAATATTATGCAGCCCCATTGAAGATCAAGAAGGTAAATATTGGAACAACAGAAAACTAGAAGATTGCAAGTATTGGAGATTATTGGGATAATCAGACAATACAAAGAATCATAGAGTTACTGCGTGAATACAATGACTTGTTTCCAATGAAATTTTTCATAGATGAAGGGGTTAGTAGGCGAACTTGGAGAGATGAAGATATCTTTGAAGCCATATGCCATACCTATAGGAAAAATACATTACAGGTTGAATCTAATATATAAGGAGAAATTGAAGGGATATATTGACAAGATGATAAAAGATGATGTCATGGCACCTGTGGAAAAATCAGAATGGATCAGTCCTATGGTGGTGTAGGAAAAGAGGAAAGGGGGAATTAGGATCTGTGTTGATTTGAGGAATCTAAATGATTATTTTCTGCATGATCCTTTTCCCACCCCATTTACAGATGAAGTTTTGGAGAATGTAGGGGGGCAATGTAATACCCCTTCTTCCCCCGGTTTGTAAATATAACTATAGAATGCTAACAGACTATGGGAAAATTGATTATGTGTGGATGTAGGGAATGATGAACCTCTTTATAGAAGGTAATACATATATATTTATTTTATTTATTAAATAGAAATTGTTGAATAACTATTGAATGTGTTTCCAAGGTGGATCTTGATGCATGAAAGAGATGGTGAGGGGAACCAATAATGGTTGAGATGACCCCCACCAAACCAGTACTTTGATGGATTTAATTTATGCAGAGCCAGAATATTCCTCTGACCCAGAAAAGTAAATTATTAGTCAGGTTGGTAGTTGGGAACTCCTCCTCAAGATTCAATGAGGAGATGGGCAGGGTACCCATATGGAATACTTTCAGACCTTACCATAAAATGGGGATTTGAACCCATGAAATATTGTTGGGGAAGGAAATAAAAGAGAGGAAATTCATGGGAAGAAGGGAAGAGGCAAGAGGGATAAGTGTGTGGACCATATTATGAAGAGGGGGAGAACATGTAAAACTCCCTGGCTCTGAAGAGAACTGATAATCAAATATGTTCTAGGTATAGAAATTTGTTTGGCAGCATTTTAATTCCAAGATGAAAAATGCGGTTGCAGGAAGTGAGTGATAGAGGAAGAGATCATTGTATACCTCCTTGATTGGTGGAGGGAAAATGTATTTTCCAGAGTTCTGATGGGAAAAGGAGAGTAACCTTTGTCCCTCGTTGTTGTTGAGAAAAATAAGAGTCTATCTCTGAGCATCATGATCTAGCTAGGGTTTGGCCAATGGTTTAATCTTCCAGTAGTTTTTGTGCCTACGGTTGGGTGGAAAAGGGCACCCCTTTCAGTACTTGCAACATTTTATAAACTCTAGATAAGTATATATTTTCTAAATCTTTACAGTGTTAAGCTTAGAAACAATTACAAATTGTGTTTTTGGAACAATATAAGTTCAGTTTTCTGTTAACAATTCCTTGAGAATTTAAGTGTGAATATGGAAATATTACAAATAAATTTATGTGTGGGTGAACAACTTCACCTTGTGACTTCTTATGCTAAATTCTGGGAATGAATGTTGAGGTTGCCTTAGTTTCATAGTTTAATCCATGCATAAGAAATAAGGAATGATTAAATGAAGTTTTTATGAGAGAGGAAAAGAGTTATTTCTACTTTTGAATGATTTATTCTACCTTTACCTTAAATATTATGCTACAAAACTTAGAGGATATCATGTTTTATTTAACTATTATGCAAGTCTGAAAGAACAAGAGATAGATATGTTTTTCCTCTTAAATTACATATTTAAATAAATCAAATTTCAAACTAAACCTCACTATAATTTAATACTGTGCATGGAGTACACTAGGGATCAAGTTAAATATTTAGTAAGATCAGGAGGTACATCGTTCATAGAGTGCATATAAAGGCTACAACATTTGAAACCTAGGCTTCCAATATCTTGTTCAAGGGAGATAGACCGTGAAGTATAGAAGAATATACAATAGTCGTTGATATGGATGCAAGGATTAGATTTGGGTCTTTGGATCAAACCTATGATTACTCTCCTTCATCACTTTGTAGCACACTTTGGAGATTCGGGGCTTTGGAGCTTCGAGACTTTGGTACTTCGAAGGTTTAAGTGGCGATTGAATCGAAGATTGACCTGAAGGCTGGAGGATATTTATATTAACTGACAATAAATCATCCATGTTTAACCTTTTAATAGCTTCACAAATCATTTGTGACAATGGGCCCAAGTATGTGGGTTTAACCAAAGCTCAAGCACGATTCAAGAGTTTATCTCTCGGGGCTTGTCGAGTCCCATATGACTGGGGTCTATAACCTTTCACCATGTCCAAATGATTTAATCATCCGAGATTTTGGAATTTCTAGAATACTGAGTGTTATGAGTGATGGAGCTTATGATCCAAAAACGTAGAAGGGATGAACCCCTACATTCCTTAGTGCAAGGTTGCATATATAATATACATAATTAATTACAATTATTGTATTTGATGTTCTTAATTAACATAACTTGTTATAATTCACCTTTATCACCACATATATTATATTATAGTAAATATTCCGTGAAATAACTACATGTGGAAAATGCCACCTCCTCTTCCCTCTTTAAATATTCAATAATGCAGAATGGTGTGTAACTAGGGACATTTAGGGACTATGGGACTTCGGAGGTCCGAGAGATTTCAGGAAAAAGGAATGTTTTAAAATTCCCAAGAACTTACCTTATCCTCCCACTTACTCAATCTAACAATCAGGAGAAACCCTGATAGGTATTAGATCAATGAACAACGTTAGTTCGTGAATTCGGTCTAACACCACCACTAGACCACCTAGGATCAGTCACATCTTTGATACTTCTCTTGCCATCAATTTTGATTCCATAAGGTAGCATTCCCAACCACCTGCTGGGCTATTCCATGGAAAACATTCATATTGTATATGAATTTTTAAACATATACAAACAGTCTGAGCATATGCCTAGATTCATGCGGAATAACATTAAAATTACACAAACAACTCACATGGGAAAACCCATGAAATTAAACACTTAAAGAATAATGCAGCAAGTAATTTAACACACAATTGATAATTATCTTTGATAAAAAGAACACCAACTGTGTGTATACCTTCCATGATCCTCCCAACCTTATACCATGTTTCTTAGAATTCTCAACAGTGGGTCAGCCCCGAGTTGGGACTAAAATCCACCCAGGTAAAGGGATTCCTATCCAGGTTGATGGATCTCAAACAAAAGGAACAAATCCGTTAGGTGCCAAGTTGAACTAACATCCTACATTCTCTCATTCCCCAAATGCTTATCCCACCCTAGGAAGTCTGCCCCTTCTCTGCTCAACAATGTTTCATTTGCCCCACTTCCCTTCCATGGATTCAACAACATGTTGGACATGAAGACTCAAATTACTGTAGTTGCAAATGGGCTCCCTCAGGAAATCAATTCCCAAGGATTCTCTCACATGAAGAGATTTTCTCACAGGCCGGACAACCTACATCTTCAATTGCATGAGATTGGCAACCTTCCTCTTCAATCCCACGGGCCCGACAATCTACTTCTTCAGTCCAACTCTTAAGTCAACCAGATACAGGTACAGGTGATGGAAGCAACATCATTCAGGTCAGGTGCAGGTGATGGAAGAAACAAGTTTCAAGTAAGGTACAACCTTCGGGTAAGGTACATGTGCACTTCTCATAATAGGAAGGGTATCGGTTACTGCTGAAGGAGTGTCTACAAGATGGAGTAGTCAGAATGATGGAGAGAATGGAATCAATACTTGAATCAATGGATCATGAACTAAGCCCAAACTCTTTGTATCCATGTCCCAATTTGGACACTTGTCGGGTTGAGATCCACTTTGGACCACTTGTCCCCATCCTTAGAACTTAGGATAAAATAATTATCCACACCTTAGTCTTTAGGAATATATTATAATATTCCTTTGGAAATAATCTCTCTAGATTAGCCCCTTCCTAGGCTCTTAGCCCCCCCCTTTCCCTTCCTAGTGGAGTTTAGTTCCCCATACTCTTTTTTGTGGTTGATACACACATAGTGATGTGTTTTTCATTTATGATATGAGTGTTTGCGTATACAAAAATAGGCTCACTGGCCTTTAGCATCTAGGATCTATGACCTAATAATCACATAAGCCTTTTGGCCTCTAATAACCTGGCTCACCAGCCTATAAATATATTTACATTTACAACTGGGGCCTGGTCTTGGGGTATTACATTCTCCTACCCCTATTTATGCATTGTCCTCAGTGCAATATACATACACATTTACCAACAAAAATTTCAAGAATCCTCAAAAATATGTGGGTATTCTTCCCACATAACATCCTCATGCTCCCAAGTTTCATCCTCAGGACCATACCATGTCCATTGGACCTTTACTAGCTCTATGGATCTATTTTGGAGCTGCTTGATCTTTCGATCTAGTATGCACAATGAATGCACCTAAAAAGTGCCTTCTTGCTCCACCTAAATCACATTCCAGTCAATAACACGATTAGCATCAGGTATATACTTTTTGAGAAATGATACATGGAATACATTATGAATATACATTGATGTAGATAATGCAAGCATGTATTCTATAGGCCCAATCCTCTTTGCCAACTTTCAACAATTTCCCAACTTTAGGGAACTTTTGTTGGCCTTCAGTTTCAAGAATACATGGTGACCCACTTTAAATTCCCTGTGATTTCTTCCCTTATCAACATATCTTTTCTGCTTGTATTGAGAATGCTTTAAATTGTTTTTTATTTTAGACATTTTGTCTTCCATTTCCCTGAGTAATTATGGCCCAACCACTGCTCTATTTGTTGGGTTGTCCTGACTTACCTGTGTATTGCACCTTCTTCAATAAAGTGCCTCAAATGGGCTCATCTTTAGAGATGTTATGTATCCATTGTTATAAGAAAAATCTACTAAGTGTAGGTAATCCTCCCATTTTGATGGTTTTTCCATCACATACATCATCAACATATCCGCAATCACTTGATTGACCCTCTCTGTTTTTCCATCAGATTCTAGATGATAAGTTATACTAAAATTCAAATTTGTTCCAAATCATTTAAATAATCCTTTCCAGAAATTTGATGTTAATTTTGGATCTCTGTCAGACACAATTGTCTTGGGTATACCATGCAGTTGAGCAATTTATCTCATATAAATATCAGGAACGTTGGTTTCCTTGTGAGTGAGCTTTACTGGAATAAAATGGGAATGTTTAGTAAGCTTACCCCCCACTACCATGATAGAATCTTGTTGCTTGTTTGTTCTGGGAAGTTTGGTGATGAAATCCATTGTTACAACTTCCCATTTCCACTCAGTAACAGGTAATGGTTGTAGAAAATCAACTGGGTGTGTATACTAACCTTGAACTTTTGACACTCCAAACATTTGGCAATACACTCAACAACTTCTTTCTTCATGCCTGGCCAATAATATTGGCTCATGATAGCTGCAATAGTTTTATGATACCATGGGTGCCCAACATAAGGTACATTATGCATTTCTCTCAATATCAAAATTTTCAGTTCTTGGGAATTTGGTACATAAATTATGCCTCTGTATATGAAAATTTCATCATTTACGAGCTTGTAGTCTTCAATTTTCTTCTACAAAATACCTTGTTGTAATTTTGTTATTAATTCCATGTATTGCAAATCTTATTTTGCAACCTCTAAGATTTTGCAGAAACTCATTCACCCGTCTGCTAAGTGCAACAACTACCTTGTTCTATTTCCCTTTGATATGATTTATATCAAAGTCATATTCACTGAGAAATTCTAACCACCTCCTTTTCCTATCATTTAGAGTTGGTTGTTCAAATAAATATTTCATACCATTATGGTTTATCCTCAACACACACCTTTTCTCCATGAGGTAGTGCCTCCACATATTCAAGGCATGCAATATGGCTTCCAACTCCAAATAAGGAGTAGCATAGTTCCTTCCATGCTCCTTCAACTTCTTTGATTCATAACATACAACATACCTATTTTGACTGAGGACTCCACCAAGTCCTTATTTACATGCATCGATTCATACAATGAAGTCTTCATTTGGATCAACAATCCTTAGTACTGGAGCACTAGTTAATAATTACTTTAAGTGTTGGAAACTCTTTTCACACTCCATTGTCCATTGAAACTTCACTCCCTTCTTTTGCAAGGAAGTGATCGGGTCTGCAATCTTTGAGAATTTTGCAACAAATATTTTGTATTAGCCCGCAAGGCTCATGAATGATCAGACCTCTGTCATATTCTTGGGTATTGACCATCCTTTAATGGCTTCAATCTTTTCAAGATCCACTACTATCCCTTCCTCTAATATGATATGTCCCAAATAATGAATGTTCTTTTGGTAAAATGAGTACTTGCTCAATTTGGCATACAACTAATGCTTCCTTAATACATGTAGTACCATACTCAAGTGTTTTCTATGCTCTTCCTTTGACTTAAAATATATAAGAATGTCATCTAAAAATACAATGACAAACTTATCTAAATATTCTCTGAAAATACCATTCATTAAACACATGAATACAACTGGTGCATTTGATAACCTAAATGGCACGATTGTGAACTCATAATGCCCATACCTTGTTCTAAAAGCAATCTTGTTTATGTCTTCTTTTTTAATTCTTACTTGATGATAACCTGACCTGCGATCAATCTTGGAGAATATTTTTGCATTCTTCAATTGATCAAAGAGGTCATATATCCTTGGAAAAAGGATACTTATTCTTCACAGTTACCTTATTCAACTTCCTGAAGTCCATGAAAAATCTCAATGTTCCATATTTCTTCTTCACAAATAATATTGGGTCACCCCAAGGTGACACACTTGGGCATATATACCCCTTATTCATAAGCTCTTCAAGTTTCATTTACAATTCCTTCAATTCTGGTGTACGCATCCTATAAGGGGTATTGGATACTAGAGTTTCTCCAGGCATCAGATATATGGAGAAATCAATGTCTCTTTTAGGGGGTAATCCTAGTATTTCTTTAAATACATATTCAAACTCTTTTAGGACTGCATAATATTCAGTATTTGACACCTTATCTTTAGGTGTCTCTTCCATATGAGCTACAAATATTTGACACCATTTTTTGTAACTTTTCTTCAGTTTGATTGTTGAGATTTCTCTAACAGTTATTGCCCTAGGAATTCCATGTACTTTCCTTGGGTTCCATTCCCCATCCCAACAAGTAAATGCCTTATTATAACAATCTAGGATAGCATGGTGTTGTTCCAACTAATCCATACCAATTAGACAGTCATAGGAACCTAAAGGAAAGATGTTCAAATATTCCCTGGTGGTCAGTCCATTCATGTCGATTGGACATGACTTAACCATATCATTAATTTTTCTTTTGGCTCCGATAGCCAACTGCACCAATCAAGATTTATGTTTTCTTCTTGGCAAATGAAATCTTTACACCATCTCAGGATCTATATAAATATGAATATCTCTTGAATCAATTAAAATAGAAATGGTTTGGTTGTTGATCTTACCTTTCACTTCAATCATATGTGATTGAAACTTAGCTTTATTGTTTTCCAAGGATGCATAGATCCTAGGTACATTTTTCCCAATGTCCTCCACTATTTCAGCTTGATATACATTGTGAACAATCCTCACTTTTTCACCTCTGTGAGGATAATATTTATACATATGATCTCCCTTACAACCCCAACATTGAATAGGTGGTTTCCTTGGCCTTTTCCCCCCTGTCTCAGTCGTTTTGGGTTCTCTAGAATCTATTTGTCCCTGAGGATTATTTCTGAAAAATGGTGTCTTAGTCCCCTTCTTCCTCTGTTCCATCTTATACATCCTCTTGTCTTCCCAAGATTTTTGGAAATAAGGCCTTCATTTATGTTGATCATAAAGGAATTTAGCTTTCCTTATGGTCACCTCCAATGTTTTGGGATCATCATATTGTGTCTTGTCACTGATGAACGATGACAATCCAATCAAATACCTCTTATTATTAATTGTCTCATCCTTGATGAAAAAAACATACTTTAGAATTTCTAAAAACCTTATTTCATATTCATTTATGGTCATACTCTCAAGATTGAGTTCATAGAACTCCTTCATTTTCTTCTCATAGTATGTCTTAGTCAAGTATTTATTTTGAAAATACTTCTTGAATTCCTTCCAAGAAACATTTTTCTCTTTAATGTGTAACACTTGCAAAAATTGGTCCCACCACATGGATGCCTTTCCCTTGAGCTGATAGATGGAAATTATTCCTTCTCTATGTGAAGAGTAATTATGTAATTGAAAATATTTTCTCATGCCTAACATCCATGTCTCTCCATCTTCATCCTTCTTGTGCTCACCATCAAATGTAGGAGGCTTGATTTTTCTCATTTATCCTTGTAGCTCATCCAACCAAACCTCTTCTTATGCTTCCTTATAGGGGATGGACTTGAGCTACTACGTTCTCTCCTAGTAGAATTCCTTGGGGAGTGATGGTGATGTGTTGCAACACTTCTTGTTCTTCCTCTCTCATCACGATACCTGTGACTTCCTGATTTTCACTAGTCATTCTCCTTATCCATCTTCTTTCCTATTTTGTCTAAGCTCTGCATTAAATTTATGTTGAAGTCCTCTTGCTGCTCCTTGGATTTAATAAGTCTCTCATTATCATCCTTATAAATTTGGACATCCTTTTGCAAATTTTTATTGGTCTCCACCAAGCATGAATGATTTTAGGGGCTAATTTTCCCTGGTTTTTCCAAAAATGAGATTTGCTATTTTAAAAATGATTCACCCAAATTCTATAGGATAAAATTATTTTACCTTAAAAATCGCCAAAATTTTATAAAAACTATATAAAATCCTAAGAAATTTGAATATTTTTACAAAAATATCGCCAATCATTTATAGTTGGCATATGAAGGATTAGTAAGATTCCCCAGCATTTCTACATTTTAAAATAAATTTCCATCCTTAAAATCATCCCTTCCACCAAGTGCATGCTTTCGTCCTTTCCTTCTCCATGCCCATTTGAGTTTGTACCTTCATTACACATGTTGACACCCATCCATCTGATCTCATATTCCTAGATGTAAGCCTCATGTGTATCTTCCCTGATTATGCACTCTGCATTGATCCTATTCTAATCTAAAATCTATTAACTCTACAAAATGTGCAACCAACAGAACCTGTTAGGCTAATTGATTTATTAATTGCATGAAAATATGAACAATTCTGATTCAATATTGCATCAGAATTTGTTCTTTTGATTTCCTAAGATAATGAATTTCCAGATCAATTTTCTAGGTCAATTTGTTTATTCCAATATTCAATACCTTTCCAACGCCTGCTTCCATGCTCAATTCTGATTTTTGAGCATAAATCTATGGTTATTTGAAAAAGCATCCTTTCTTTGAGGGAAAACCTTGTACATGTGGTCTTCTTCGGGATCCAAATTAGCTCTTGGACCTATGTTGAATCTTAAATTAATTTTCATAGGCTCCTATAATTTCCCTCAAATGTAGGTCCATACAAATCATAAACCCGTGGACTCCTTCTCTAAGCCCCCTTTTGTCTTAAAAATCAATTTTCGGGCACTAGCCCCTTTACTTCAACCCAAAACTCATGTGACCATAGGCTAGAACCAAGTGCTTACCTAAATGGCTCTTATCTAGAGATTCATGACTCGAGTGCTTAAAAAGTTTTGGATTTGAAGGTTTTTCTAATACTACACAGTGCTTCCCTCAAACACTAAAATGACTAACTCCCCAAGCGATGCTTCTCCGGAGCTTCGGGACTCCGACGATCCGAAATTTTGGGCTTTGAAATTTTTTACCACAAAACATGCTAAGTTCCCCACACTCCAAACTGGAAAATTTCTAAACTAGCGCTTCGATGCTTTTTTACTCCGACGCTTCGAAGCTTCGGGCTTTAGGAGTTCTAACCATGCTACAACACGAATCACCCGAATGTCGAACCAGTGAACTACTTTGGTGCTCTCTAGCTTTGGAGCTTCAGGATTCAGAAGAATTTACAACACCACACCATAGATCACTCGAACGTCGAATTGGTGAATTCTTGGAGACTCATGGATCAATGGTCCACACTCTTTGTCAAGATCTATGGTCAATAGGAGCTCTGGGAATCCGAGCTTCAGGAGTTATGACAGATCAACGCGCATTGCCTCCCAAATTTTTGAACATCGAACAGGTGATGGGATGAGATATATGGTTCACATGTCCCCGTCAATGGATGGCCTATATTAACTCCAGACTTGGGGGCTTCGACACTTTCCATGAAAAACACCTTTTATCCACAATCCTCTAGATTTTTGAACTCCTGATGATTCGATAATTTTCTCACACGTGTCCCTGACGACCAACATCTAGATTTACTTTGGATTTCAGGATTCGGGATATTTTCCTCCCGAAAACACAAGGACCCTTTTCTCCCTTAATGTCGAACCACTGAACTTTCATGAGATCTATGGCTCACACTCTCTTATGTGCAAATCCAATAGCTAGGATCTGATCTTCTCCATAGCACTTATCCTCCCAATATGGGCTAGATCCGATGGCCCAAGTATGTCCTTGGCCAATCCAATGATCAAGAATTCCTCCCAGTGATCTAGGGCATAGATTCACTCTAAGACTTCGTAGCTTCAGGGATTTTTCCTCTTTCAGGACAAAAGACTTAAAACAATCAAAGCGACGAAGTACAAATGACTTGGGGGTTTAATGTCTGCGCTTCTTACCCTGATATGATGAACTTTGTTCTTTCACACTCATATCCAACGACGGGGATATGATCTCTTCTATAGTGCGGTCTCATCTTGTCTGGGTTTGATCCAACGACCCAGATCTAATTTGGTGGCCCAATTCATCATCAGTTGTGGTTTCTCAAACCGCTACACCTCCTAAGATATTGAATAAATTCAAGGTGTTCTCTCAACGCCCTCCTAGCGCACATGGACACACTGTAACTCAAAATTTGTTCATTTTGAAAAAAATTCTCTATGAAAATTTTGCTTCAATTTCAACTTACTTGGCTAATCCAAGCTCAGTGTTGAAAACTGAAGATCTGATACCAAATTGTAACACCACCACCCGGCTACCTAGGCCGAGTTACATCTCTCATAATATTCTAGCCATTAGCTCTGATACCATAGTGTATCATTCCTAGCCACCTGCTAGGCTATTCCACGAAAAAATTACGGACTCTATATGAATTTTTAAACATATACAAACACTCTGTGAAGATGCCTAGATTCAGGTGGAATAACAGTAAAAATACACAAACAACTCACACAGGAAAAACCCATAAAATTAAACACTAAAATAATAATTCAACAAGTAATTTAACACACAATTGATACTTATCTTTGATAAAATACCACCAACTACATGCAGACTTTCCACGATCCTCCCAACCTTAGACCAGGCTGCTCAAAACTATCAGTAATGGGTCAGCCCTAAGCTGGGACTAAACTCCACCTGGTTAATGGGATTCATAGCTAGGAAAATGTATCTCAAACAATAGGAACAACTCCTTCAGGTGCCAACTCAAACTAATATCGTATAATCTCTCATTCCCCACATGTCTGTCCCACCCCAAGAAGTGTTCCCCTTATCTACTCAACAGTCCTTCAACTACCCCACTTCCCTTCTAGTGCTTCAATAATGTAACATCCCCAACCACCCAAGCCAGGAAATGCCACTACAATCATTCTTTGTTACCAAATTGTAACATACCCAACCTCCCACAAGATGGGCATGCCACACCAATAACAAAGCTCTTGCATGATTTTGAATCCCTAATAACAATCAATTAATAAAGAAGCATGAAATAGATACATGCAATGATCAATATTCATACCACAACATAAAATACATGCACAATATACCATGCAAAACATTAACTAGGAAGCATGCATATTATAAGTACAAATCTCATATATAATAATTTGATACACAGGGAAAATAAATATGCAAGAAACATAAACCATAACAAATAACACTTATCTTTTAAAAAAGAATACACCAACTGGTTGCATACCAAGGACGTTCCACCCAACTGTAGACACTATTGTTCCAAGTCTCAACAACAATCCCACGCCCAAGCCGGGGCTATGAATCCACAAGGACGATTCCAAAGTGTTACTTATCTTCCCAAACCATTCATCACTCAATCTCTCACAGGCTTTTCCATCACTCACAACAATCCAAGTACCCAACTATCTTCTACCTAGCCTGCACCACCCAAGAGAAATGGACCTCCACCCTTCTTTGCTAGGAAGTCCCTGAGGCATTCCTTCTCCTTCCAGGGCTCCAGTGCAGTTGATCCAGAATTTCCATGCTGGGAATCTCAGGAATTGCAACTGTGATCAAAGGTGAACACAGGCCAAGCATCTCACACATGCAGGCCTCAAATAATGGTTGGATTACACCATCAATCTTTATAGCCAACAATCGTGATTGTTCTTCAATAGTTTGTCTTCCTTTCCCAAGACAAGACATGAAAATGAGTAAATATGAGTGTGTGATTGATCCAGGTGGATATCGGTGGCCACCCACCTTCTCCAACTGGCTCAAAACAGTTTTATGGCAATTTTGGTAATTTACTATTTTTGGCAGTTTTTTCGGGTCCTGAACTTCCAAAGCCGTTTTGAGGCCCTAAACGACGTTTTTTAGGAAAATGGGGAGCAACAACATTTTTCCTTCAAATTTTCTCACATAAAAAGTTGTATTCCTTAGATAGATCATTCTAGTGATGTATCGACTGCCCCAAACGAAGATCGTATGCAAAAGTTACGCCCCTGGGAAGTTGACGTATCAACTACCTCTATCGAGGCCCACAAACCTTTTGGATTTTAATCTTCTGGGGTTAGGGTTTTGGATTTTCCTTATTTTAAAAATTCCCTTGGAGCCTCATTGTAATGATCATCATCTTGCAAATATGAGTATCTGTCACATCTCTTCTCAGAGATAAGATGCCACCATTCTAGCGAGTCTTTCATTCTATATTTTTATAGTCTCTGTACATTTCTTTCATTGATCGTGTATTACTGTATTAGTGTATGTCAAACATTGGTGGGAAACTTATTGGGAGAAAATTTCCACAAAGGAGTATGGAATATATGGGGTCAAGCGCACTTGGGATTTGTTTGTGGATGCAGTCAAGGAACAATATTACCCTGTTGGCAACTATGAGGACCAATACATGACATGGAACACACTACGGAAAGAGAGGGGCCCAGCAGTTTCAGAGTTCACCAATACCTTCCATACCTTGGGCACCAAGCTGGGTATCAAAGACTCTAAGTGACAGCCGGTTCTGAAATATTGCAGGGCTCTACACAGATACATCAAAATTGAAATGGATTTTCTAGACATCTCATCACTCGGTTCTTCTTATCAATATGTTGCTAAAATTGAGAATAAATTTAAGCACTAGAACAAATGGTATTTTGGGTCTGCAAATCCACAAAAACCAAAGTACGAGAAAGACAACCCTAACAAAAATCTTCCTAAAAACTAGTCTAAGCCACAGGAAAAGAAAGTTCATGGGAAGACAAAGAAGTACACTGGAAAATGGTGTGATTTCCACAAAATCCCCTAACACAACACCGATGAATATCGCTCAAAACAGTCATTGGTGGTTGAGATCAAAGACAAGGAGTCGAACCCTGATTCAAAATATAATTTTGAAAATAATGGTAAAAGACAGATCAACAATGCAGACCCCACTGCTATTGCCTCGACTGCAACAATTCAACCAGAAGAACCAACAGATCCTAAAGAGGGGGAGCTCCTTTTTCATTCACAGATGTGGGTGAAGGGGACCCCACTGCATTTTATTGTTGATAATGGAATCCAAAAGAACCTCATCTCATCAAAGGTCATAAAATAGTTGGGATTGTCGAAAACACCACACCCACAACCTTACAACATCGGGTGGATTTGCCAAGGAAGAGATCTCCGTGTCAGCCAGCAGTGTCGATTGTCATATGGCATCCAATCCTTCAAGGATGAGGTATTATGTGATGTTTCCCCATTGGATGTTTTTGATGTTCTCTTGGGCCAACCATATATGTGGAAGTGCCATGTTTTTTATGAGTCTCGACCCCATAGTGTCATTGTTACTTTGGGGGGTCATCTCTACAGAATACCAGAGGTAGTTCCAAATACTGTCTCACCTAAACAGTGTCACATGGTATTATCTCATACTACAAAATTCAACTTCTTCACAATATGTTCAAAGGGTCAACAGAAGGATACTACAACCACTACAACCTCAACCCAAGCACCTTCTATCCAACAGAAGCAGGTCGACAAGATTGTACAAAAGTGTAAAGATTCCTTCTCCACACAAGAATATCATGTAGCCAGACTGGTTAAAAAGGTCCAACCTTTCTAGCCACATGATCATGACAACCTTCAACAAGATAAGCAACGCAACTTCCCCAACAAGGCAAGCAACTCATCAAGATGGAGATACATCAAACGCTTTTCCCTCTCCCCCGGGCACTCAACACAATGGAGACCATTTCTTCCTAACGAGGGAGGATTGATCTAGGTGGATATTGGTGGCCACCCACCTTCTCCCACTAGATCAAAATAGTTTTCTGGTAATTTTGGTAATTTACTATTTTTGGCATTTTTTCGGGTCCTGAACTTTCGAAGCCGTTTTGAGGCCCTAAACGACGTTTTTTGGGAAAACAGGGAGAAACGTGTTATTTCCTTTGATGTTGCTCACATAAAAAGTTTTAGTCCTTAGATAGATATTTCTAGTTCGGTGTATCGAGATGTAACACCCTGTTTCCCCCAGTTTTTAATTAATCATAAAATAGGAATTACCATGCTAAGGCATGTGGACAATGTAAATGTATTATTGTTTGAGTTGCCAATAACTGATTGTGGGGGTGAAGCTGGCCATTACATCACTAGAGGAATAATGTGAAAACTATACGAGAGAGTTCATTATATCAAATAAACCCAAATTTCCCTTGATGATGATGATAAACCTCCTTCAGTTCCCAAGGAGAGAAATCAGTTAAGGAAGAAAAGACCAGTGGTTGAATTATCAACTACCCCCATGAATGGAAGCATGGGCTAGCTGCAGAATGTCATCCCAAAGTACCACAAAGACCCGCAAACCCGACCTTCCTTCTGATAGAAGGAACGTGATGGGTCGAGAACCTTCCAAAAGAATAAAGTTAAGATAGATACACACAGACAACTAGAGAGGACAAGGAGGAGGAGAGACAAATATTGTAAGGGAGTGGCACGAAGCTCTCCAGCGAGAGGAAAAACAGAAGGTTGCAAGTTTGATGTTGGGCGAGCATATGATAAACCTCACTGAGCCCATAATAGAGAGAGAGAAATCCCTGAAAGTTCACAGAGAATAGAACCCAAGCAGAAGTTGGAATAGAGAAAGGATCCTTGAGAACTAAGAGAGTTCCCTAGTGATATCATGGCTTAGCACGGGGGTGGCCATATTTCTAAAAATCAATGCCTCTGAGCCTATGGTAGGGTAGAAGGACAAACACCCATAGTCAGTTAGTTGGCGGAAACCTGTAATAGATAAGTAATCACATATCTGGTACGTTTAAGTAGTACTGTGAGTTAAAGTTAGATATGTCGTGAATGACCTAGAGATGGTTATGATTGCTTAACGATTCATATTGTATTCCTTATTTTGTATCTATATGATTATGTAATTAGGAAAGTAGGAAATCATATGGTCAGGACATGTTTTATACTCATAAATGCTTGTGTCTTGTGGTGGCATAATCTAGAGTCATGAACTGTGTGTTCGTCGACCGTAGACACAGTTTCATGTACGCATGTCAACCTTCCTAACCATTTTGAGTCCCTTGGAGGATGAAGTCTGTTAAGCTCAAGAGAGGTAGTGCAGATATGCACAATCTCCCTGCGTGACAAGAAGAGACCGAAGACCCACTCAAATCCTAGACTCGATGAATGAGCACAAGGGGTGTGTGAAAGACTCTTCTAAGAGTCAAGTCCATGAGAAAGAGCATAAAGCTCTTAAGTCCTTCATAACTCACGAAGCTCAGGAAGGATAGCGAGATTTAAGTATTGAAACAGAATATTCTTTTGTTTGGAAGATGAACGAACAAGATCATTTTGGGAGGATATGAGGTATGTCACGACTGTTATATTTGAAGAAGGAGCATAGGTGTTAACGCCTCGACTCCTTCAGTATTTACAAGTTCGACAAACATTGGTAGCCATCATGAAGGGGATGGATCCTATGAAATCCAAAACAAGAAGTCGTGATGCAACCTGGACTGTAGATCTAAGGATCTATCGGGATCCACCTTGACCATTAGATTTTCTAGTTCGGGAGTTCATGCATCAAGAAGATTACAGGTTGGTGCAACCAAAACCCCCAAAACTCGAAGTCACGAAATAAGGTGGACTGTATATCCAAGGATCTATCAGGATCCACCTTGACCATTGAATTTACTAGTTTAGGAGTTCACGAATCAGGAATATTACGGGTTCGTGCAACCAAAACCCCCGAAACCCGAAGTCGCGAAATAACATGATTCGTTGATTTAAGGATCTATCGGGATCCACCTTAACCATTGGATCTGCTAGTTCAGAAGTTCATGCATCGAGAAGATTATGGGTTGTGTTGGGACCACATATTGTACCTTTTTGCTCATACTTTTTTCCATTGTTATACCCTTCATCACCTGTATTTAGACTCATATTATCACTTCATCTGATCACCCCAAGGTATACAACGTCCTTTCTCATCACTATATGTTTAATTTGTTTTGCATAACACTTTACATTACTTTTGAACCTAACCATTGATTAGAAGTGCAGAAGTGTCCATATTTGCAGAATAGTATTTCAGACTGATGCTGAAACACAGAACTGCCCAAGCCGCTGTGAGCTAATGCTGAAACACGGAAGATGCTACATAGCCCAAGGATGCATATGCCGAAACACGGAGCTGCTACACAG
>SNQJ01S0022270.1:61241-112170 GCA_010110895.2 Picea sitchensis
CCATTCACTTGTACCCCTACGCTCCATGTTACCCCTGCCTATGTCCTGTCCATACCCGGTGGCATTCCTCATCCGATGTCACAACTTTCGTTTATTCACTGTCACCCCCATCATTCCCTCATCCATGTTCGCCATAGAGGTTCCTGCGCAACATCCGAACGAAGCATCATCCAAAGGAGGACTATTCAGTTGATCTAGGTGGCACCATTAGGAGACCGCCACGTCTCAAAAGACAGAGTTGACCGAGGTCGTCCCCGGTCCCAAGGAAGTGGTTATTGAGGCAGTTGGTGGTGGTTAGATATCGTCTCCGCCATAAATGGAAATTCTGGCGATGAATTAAAAGCACATCGGTTCATCCGCCGAACTGTCAGAAGTTCAGTTGCGTCTGGCATAGGTGCACGACCGTTCAGAGACTCCATGTGCAGATTGTCAGTGGACATGCAGACGCAATGTTTTTAATGCAGCATCTCGGTTTCACTGTGGGTTTTTGTCTTTGAGTATATGTAGGCAATTTTTCCATTTTGAAAAGCATCGATGGTAGAGAGAAGCTCCCGATTGTAAAGTTTTAATAGACGTTTCTTGTTCTTTGGTTATGCATCTGTATGTAAGATTTATTGTTTAATGACAGATAGTTTCCTTACCCCATCTAGTTTTCATCTCATACTGAGGGATTTCATGATTGACTGATTCACATGAATTATTGCAATTATGTTACGATAAAGGATTTATTGTTGCATTGTTGTATTCTCTAGTTTTCTGCATTTGAATGTAAGAAGATCTTGCGTTTAGATGTTTTCTCCTACAGTTTGTTAGAAACCTGATGTTTATAACAGACCTTTGCATTTATCTTATACAAGTCTTCCCCCTATTCACCCTTACTACAACTCACTATCTGAAGTTTATCTAAGACCTCACTTTCCCATGCATGCTTGACCTAGTTTCAGAGTTAAAACAATGTTGTTCTAAGTTAAATTCCATTCAATCACCCCTTTTTATAAACAAATCGTGACATAAACTGATGGGTGTCAGGCTCTTCTCCTGCTGCAATCCAGGAGTGACTTATGTCGCCAACAGATGTATGTTAAAAAAAACCAGAATATGTATGAATACATAATTGGGTACATGACAAGGATGCATGTTTATAGTCCTTAAGGAATATTTGGTAAATGACTAAAGATAATTCAAGGATGAGTCCATCACAGATAGTGATGGACGTGAAATAAGGAAGTTGCATGATGAAGGAGTTCCCTTTGAAGAAACTGTGTAAGGACTTTGTCAAAAGAACAGAGTCACCACCCTAATGACTGTTGAAGGTTGGGAAATGGGCTACAAATACTGCCTATATAGGCATCCTGGATTACCCTCTTTAAAAAAAAATGTGTAGGTGGAAGACTAACAACTGAATGTTTACCACTCTAAGAACCAAATAATAATGTGCAGGATGCACAGGTTCATGACCCACTATGAAAAAAATTATTTCTACTAAGCATGTTATTGTATCCAAAAGGGTTAGAGTGAGGCCTAACCAAGGCTTCTCAAGGGAAAGAGAAGGAAGATCCCAACAGGGAGTAAGTTGCAAAAGCATAGAAAAGACAGTGAGATAGTAGAAATAACTCTGTTGGGATGAAAAGTCCCAGGCGATGTAGAAAGAATTTGAAGAAGGGGAGATCCCTCAATTCTTTTCCTGTTGTGTATTATGTTTCCTCTGAAATGATAAAGTCGATTTACTAATGAAAGATTTTTTTTTTACATCATAGTGATGATGATTGTATTATTGCGGAAATAGTTGAGAACTATTTGTATTGCATTCATGGAGAACCTTGAAGATAATGTGATGAAGTGCATAAAGATATACTAGGACATTTTGAAGAAGTTATGAATTTGGATGTTATGATACATGCATTTTAATAGATGTTACAACTAATTATGCACGTTGTCTATAAAAAGGAATTGGAACTATTGAGGAAGATGGTTACCAATGATGGGAAACCTCAAGCAGAGGATGACTATGGGAAGTCTACAGTAGAAATATTGTTGACAAGACTGTAAGAATCCCCCTAAAAACATTGTTGATGAGGTAAAAAAAAAATTAGAAAGAGGGTACTAACAACCAAGAATAGGTATGAAAAGATTGGGTAAGAATCATTTATGAAATATTTTATTGTCTAATGTTATGCATGAAATTTTAAAAGGGCAGTTGTATACCATGGATACCCAAGTAGGGTATGATTCAAAAAGGAGAACCCAAGTGATGGAGGTGTGAACCTCTAGCAGTGAAGACTAACTGTATGATGCAATAACATTTTAACCAAATGATATGTATTGACTAAAAAGGTCAAATCTTGACCATTTCCTTGAGGGTAGTAGTTTGAGGAATGACTTAGAATAATGTTGTCTTTCTAACAAAAGGCTACCATTCCTAGTGAGATGATTGTTTTGGCATTGTCAGTGACTATATTCTGGGGGTAGCCAAACCTAGAAAAGAGATTCTCTTCAAGGAATCTGATGACATTCTGGTCAGTGGCATGCTTTGTGGGGATGGCTTATACCCATTTGGTAAAAAATTTACTAAGAAATCGTAGAAATCCCTTAGATCAACTACAGATCGAGATCGTGAAGATCGCAAAAGAAAACCTAGATTGAATCAGGTTAATCGAGAACCTGACAAAGGAGATGAATGAAATTCGTTCATCATAAGGAAACTGATCTGAGTCACCAGATCAATTTTAAGATCCACTGGAGTTAATGGATCAAATGCCACTTGTTCGATAAGATCGACGAACCGCATTCATTTCGGGGATTGAATAGGCGCACATGTTAATGATGGAGTCTGTGCCCGTAATTTAAACTCAAGACAATATTGTTTTGAGTTTGGGGTCCGATCGTAGATCAGAAGACCCACATCTATTGCAGAGATCAGAAGGAGAACTAAACCGTGAAAGAATAGAACTAAGGTCACATCTCTCGATCACATGAAGAGAAAACAGAGTTCCTCAGGGCCAGTCAAGGAAGGTAGAGTTTAGCACTCTATGTTAGACTGTGGTCGTGGGGATTGGTTCTATGGGAATCAAGGTGATCACAGTTAGCACATTGCATGGAATGACTTGATCAGAGAATGTACGTCCGCATAAGAGGGTAGACAATGGAATTTTCAGAAAGGAAGGAGGCCCTCCCAATGTTTTACTTACATTATGTAAGAGTTGAAGGGAAATGTATTGGGTGGCCATAAGTGTTGGTACCTTGTTTATTAATGAAGGAAGAATGCTTAAAGGAATTCATGTGAAACTTTTGAGTTTCATGTGTAATGATTTGGGATAATGATTGGCCTATAGCACGAAGCATGGTCCTACTATAAGAGTGAATGAAAATGAATAAGCCATGTGGTGAAGAGGTTGGTTAAATTCCAACACACCATGGCTAAGAAACTGTAATAACATATGACAAACTTGAAATCAATGCAAGAAGTGTATTGGGTATGAATGTGGTCATGAATACTGGCACATTCACTAAAGTCAGTCGATATCTGAATTACATTCTGAAAATTTGGTAGGTTGAAATGATGCATAGGTAAGGGATGATGTATCCTTTTGATTTGTATTCTTGAATAGATGAAAATGACTTGGACTGTATTCTTGATTAGGATTCTTGAATATGGTAGCATTGTAAGCCATAAGGAAGACCAATTGCCTACTGAGCCAAACCACTATGGGAAGGAAAGTCCCATAGTTGTGAATCTATTTCCTGTGTGAAACAAATATGGAAATAAAATGTGGAATTTGGATATCTATGGATCATAGATTTACAAGAAAATTTTGAATTTAAAATTTATGATGATGTCTCATAAATTTTTATATGCTTGTGATACTGATAAGAAAGAGTATAAATTTTAAACTGATCACATGAAATAGAAATTGACTCAGGAGAAGGAGAGTAACCTTCGACCCTATCTATTATTGAGTTGGGAAAAGGAGAGTAACCTTCATCCCTAACTTTAGCTGGGATGGAAGGTTGTCCAGCTGAAAAAACATGAAAACTGGCTACTACTGAGCCATGGGAATCCCATGATAAGCCATGGTCACCTAAAATATATTGTGTTGAGGTAACACAAGCCGTAGGGATTCCTCAGTAGAGCAAGTTTGAGGGATGCCTCGACTGTAAGACTCGATATATTCTCTGGAATTATTTTTGTGAGAGAAAACCTTGTCATGGCAAGATGGATCACCTGAGGGACTGTATAGTAGTGAAGGGGATTCTTGAGCCTGGGCCTAGAGGGTGAGTGACCACAAGGAAGAGGAAACCTTAATAGTTATTTTAAACTATTGGGATCATTCACATGGTGGGTAGATCTTCCTGTGAAAGAAAACCTTGGCAAGGCAAGATGGATCACCTGAGGGACTATATACCAGAGAAGGGGATGCCTAAGCCTTGGCCAGGAGGGTGAGTGACCGCAAGGAATATAAAAACTTGATAGTTATTGTAAACTATTGATTGGGATCATGCACTCAATGGGTGTGTCAAGTAAAAATAGTGATCCTGAATAACAAAACAACCATGTGGATACAAATCCACAAACTGCGCAAATAATTATTGTGCTAAGATTATGAAAAAGTTTCCTAGAAATTTTTATGCAATGTTTTTGCATCAGACTATGATTAATGTGCTTGATTGTCCAAGAATTATTTAAAGCATGTGACAAAGATTAAGGGTCTGAAAAAGGACCTGACTGAGAGAGAAAGATAAAGATTTTTGAAATAGCTGAATGAGAAAGGCATGACAGGTTCTTTTGGGGAAGAACATTGAGGACAGTGTTCCTTTAAGGGGGAGGGAATTGTAACACCTTGTTTCCCCCAATTTTTAATTAATCATAAAATAGGAATTACCATGCTAAGGCCTGTGGACAATGTAAATGTATTATTGTTTGAGTTTCCAATAATTGACTGTGGGGGTGAAGCCTTGAAAGTATTGGCCATGATATCACTAGAGGAAGAATGTGAAAACTATATGTGAGGGTTCATTAAATCAAATAAACCAAAATTTCCCTTGATGAGGCTGATAAACCTCCTTCAGATCCCAAGGAGAGAAACCAGTTAAGGAAGAAAATACTAGTGGTTGAATTATCAACTACCCCCATGAATGTGAGCATGGCCTAGCTACATAATGTTAGCCCAAAGTACCATAGAGACCTGTAGACCCAAGTTTCCTTCTGACATAAGGAACATGATGGGTTGGGAACCTTCCAAAAGAAGAAAGCTAAGATAAATACACACAGTCAACTAGAGAGGATGGGGAGGAGGAGAGAGAAAGCTTGTAAGGGAGTGGCATGGAGCTCTCCAGAGAGAGGAAAAATAGAAGGCTGAAAGTTTGATGCTGGGTGAGCACCTGATAAACCTCATCGAGGCCATAACAGAGAGAGAAATCCCTGAAAGTTTGCAAAGAACAAAACTCGAGCAGAAGCTGGAATAGAGAAAGGATCCTTGAGAACTGCGAGATTTCCCTTGTCATATCATGGCTTGGCACGGGGGTGGCCAGAGTGCTAAGAATGAATGCCTCTGAGCCTATGGTAGGGTGGAAGGATGAACACCCACAATTAGTTAGTTGGCGACAACCTGTAATAGATAACTAATCACATATCTGGTGTGCTTAAGTAATACTATGCGTTAAAGTTAGATATGTTGTGAATGACCTAGAGATGGTTATTATTGCTTAACGATTCATACTGTATTCCTTATTTTGTATCTCCCTGATTGTGTAATTAGGAAAGTAGGAAATCATATAGATAGGACATGTTTTATACTCATAAATGATTGTGTCCTGTGGTGGCATAAGATAGAGTCATGAACTATGTGTTCGTCGATTGTGGACACAGTTTCATGTACGCATGTCAACCTTCCTAATCATTTTGATTCCCTTAGAGGATGAAGTATTTTAAGCTTAGGAGAGGTAGCACATATGTGCACAGGATCCCTGTGAGACAAGTAGAGGCTGAGACCCACTTAAGTCCTATACTTCATGAATGAGTGCAAGGGGTGCGCAGAAGACTCTTCTAAGAATCAAGTCCAGGAGAAAAAGCGTAAAGATATTAAGTCCTTCATAATTGACGAA
Organism: Picea sitchensis; assembly: GCA_010110895.2. Taxonomy (NCBI): domain Eukaryota; kingdom Viridiplantae; phylum Streptophyta; class Pinopsida; order Pinales; family Pinaceae; genus Picea; species Picea sitchensis. The sequence goes on from SNQJ01S0022270.1 coordinate 67,344, forward strand.
GCTTAGGAAGGATAGCGATATTTAATTATCGAAAGGGAATATTCTTTTGTTTGGAAGATGAACAGACGAGATCCATTTGGGAGGATCTGAGGTCTGTCATGATCATTAGATTTGAAAAAGGAGCGTAGGTGTTAATGCCTAGAATCCTTCAGTCTTTGCAAGTTTGATAGACGTTGGTAGCCATTGTGAAGGAAACGGATCCTATGAAATTCGAAACTGAAAGTCCCGATGCAACCTATACCATAGATCCAAGGATCTATCAGGATCCACCTTGACCATTGGATCTTCTAGTTTTGGAGTTCATGCATCAGGAAGATTACAGGTTGGTGCAACCAAAAACCCTTAAACCTGAAGTCACGAAATAAAGTGGATTGTAGATCCAAGGATCTATCAGGATCACCTTGACCGTTGAATCTGCTAGTTCATGAGTTTGTGCATCGAGAATATTACGGGTTGGTGCAACCAAAACCCCCAAAACTCGAAGTCACAAAATAACGTGGATTGTTGATCTAAGGATCTATCGGGATCCACCTTGACCATTGGATCTGCTAGTTTGGGGGTTCTCACATCGGGAAGATTACGGGTTGGTGCAACCAAAACCCCTGAAACCCAAATTCGTGAAGCATCATGGACTATAGATCTAAGGACCCTTCTGGACCCCTCTCGATCGTTTGATCGAGAAAATGTGGGTATCATATCGAGATCACGTAGGGATGCACGTTTTGAACGATGGTAATTCTAGGTGTGGTGCAACAGTGGAACCCCAGGAGGAGATTGTGAACCATCCATCATGGTAGGACATGTGGTGGGAGATCAACACTTTGCTAACTCACAATTGGAGAGAGTCAAAGACAGAGTTGTTCGAACTCATGAAGTCTGCACTCATGAGTTAATGTGAGCCATTAGATTGTGGAGAATTATGAGCCTTCAAACTGACACCAGGAGTTCGGGGATCGGAAAAACAGAGGTGAAATCCTTTCCAATTTCCTGATACATGAAGTCCTGAAGAAAATTTTGGATAAGCGTATTGTCACAGTCCGTGGTCACATGAGAGGAAGGGGATTAGTCAGGAGACTAGCACCCTTTATGTAGTTTTCTCAGGAAGGGAAAAGGTGCCTCATGGAAAAGTGTGCACATGTTGTCTCAAAGCCTACACCAGGGGATTGAAAGGACCCGTAGATTTGTTTCATGGAGGTTCCAATAGGGACCCGAAGAGCTGCTTCAGCTAAGGAATAGAAGATGATCCATTGATCGGGAGGTCAATAGGCCCCGCTGAGTTGGAAGCTTGCAAGTTTTGTCAGAATTAACCATATGATAAACAAAATTTGTCAATAATGCTACAAGTCCTTTCAACATGTGAAGAATATATACAAATAACACTTCCATGTTATCCATAGGCCAATAAAAAAATTAATTATGCATAGGCGCTTCCTTTAAACCACTTTCCCAAGTGACCATGACTTGAAACCACGGGCCAAACACTTCCTGGTTATTTTTTGTGCTAGAATTACTATATCTAAGATCGTGTGGTTTAAAATCGATCGAGGGCTGAGATAGAAGGTCAATAGGATCTCCAGGAATCTAGGCTTTAGGAGTTCTAGACTGTCCACACTCCCAAATCTTCTAGAGTGCCAAGTCTTTGGACTGCAATATCTGTTTCCACGTATCATGTCCCGATCAACAACTTGGATTTACTCCGCTCTTCGGAGATTTTGGGGGTTTCACCTTCATCATGCTTCATTCCTTTTGAACATCAAATTGGTGACTATGGCGATCTCCTTTTCTTGGTTTTCCAACAATTAATTTAGTGACACGTGGCCCCACCAATGGGCGACACGTGGCAGGTCCCAATTGGTACTAGCAGCCTGTAAGTGGTATAAAAACAAGTGACATGTGGCATTCTTAGAGTATGTCCATGTCACCCTAGGTGACATCATCATGCCATGTCACCCTGGTGCTTCATGACTTTGGGACTCCGGGACTCTAGAACTATGGAACTTTGGGACTTCAGGAGACTTCTCCACACTACACCTCAAATCCCTTGAATGTCGAATTCCCAAATAGGCTAATATGCAGACAGATGTCCCCAAACACGGACGGTCCAGATTTACTCTGCAGTTTGAGACTTCATAGGTTTTTGTTGATGAACACCACCACATGCTCGGACTTTCAAACATCGAATTTACAAACCCTTTATATTCTTCGAACACATGTCCTTGAATATGAAGGGTTTGGATTTAGTCTCGATTTCAGGACTTTAAATATTTTCTTTGTCTGGAAAAAAACATTTAGCTAAAATTGTCAATCCCTGACCATCGGCCATCGTCGATCAAAGATTTTATTTGTTTGATCTTCAACCCTTCACCAAACTCGTTGATCCCTGACCATCGATCGTCAATGATTTTTGTTGGTGAACTTCCAAACCTAGATTTCTTTACTAAATCCCAGGTGAATCTGGGTCATTGATCTCCCAGCTAAGACGATCTTGACCATTGATTTTATCCAAATTCCCAAACAACCGAAATGAATATGAACCGTCGATGTTCCTCATTTTTTTCAAATCAATGAATCAATCCTGGTCGTCGATTTGGTAAGTTCTCCAAACTTTGTAAACATTCGAATTTTTAAAAAATTTCAAGCACAAATCGGGATTGTTGATCCAAAATCGAACACGATCTCAATCGTCGATTCTCCAAAATCTTTCCAGCATTATATCAGCCATTAAAACTCAAAACAATTTGACCTTCTAAGTCAAATTTGGCTCTGCAACTCCGTAGATCAAATCCATTAAATTCTTAGAAAATCCTGGAATCATTCAAACTCAGATATGTTCACGAATTTGCAGGATTTCCCTCAAATGTTTCCACCAATTTTACCCAAATTTGCATAGATATATAAAATCTATGATAGTGAATCTTCCCGATTTGCAATTTTTCTAGCCCATAGCAGTACGGTGTTTGAACCAGAAGTCCTGATACCAATTTGTAATGTCGCCAGCCACCCAAGCCAAGAAACGCCACTACAATTCAAATTTTTTACCAAACTGTAACATACCCAGCCTCCCACAGGACGGGCATGCCACACAAAGAACACACCTCTTGGATGATTTTGAAACTCTAATAACAATTAACTAATAAAGAAGCATGAAATACATACATGCAATGATCAATATTCATACCACAACATAAAATACATATACAATATACCATGCATAACATTAACCAGCAAGCATGCATATTATAAGTACAAATATCAGATATAATAATTTGATACGCAGCGGAAATAAATACACAACAAAAGGAAGCCATAACAGAGAGAACTTATCTTTTATAAAAGAAGACACCAACTGGTTGTAGACCAAGGATGTTCCACCCAACCATATCTTTTGTTGTTCCAAGTCTCAACAATAATTTCACCCCCAAGCCAGGGATATGAATCCAAAAGGATGGTTCCCAAGTGTTACTTGGCTTCCCAAACCAGTTAGCACTCAAGCTCTCACAGGGTTCTCCAACACTCACAACAACCCAAGTACCCATCTCTCTTCTACCCAGTCCGCACCACCCAGGAGAAATGGACCTAGACCCTTCTCTACCATGCATTCCCTTGGGAAATCCTTCTCCTTCCAGAGCTCCAGTGTAGCTAGTCTAGAATCTCCATGCTAGGAATCTCAAGACTAATACCCATGATAAAATTTGAACATAGGCTAAGCATCTCATACATTCAAGCCTGAAAAAATGGTTGGATTACACGATCAATCTCTACAACCAACAACCATGATTGTTCTTCAACATTTTGTCTTCCTTTCCCAAGACAAGACATGAAAATGAGGAAAGATGGGTGGGTGATAGAAAAGAATGGAGTGAAGATTCCACGAGAGAGGACGAATAGTGAAAACATAAGGTGAATGAACACGTAAGGTGACCAAAAACAAAACCAAAATGGGGATGGGAATGAGAGTGAGCGAATTACCAAAATAGATGAGAGAATTAGCCAACCGGAGAACCCCTTACACAAAACAGGGATGGGTTTTTGTACTTCATGGGGATCAAGAACCTCTTAGCCTTCCCCCAAGAGTTGATATAACTGATTTCTCCCCCATTACACAAAATGGATAATATAAAATAAATAAGCACTTAGCCCCTCAAGCCTCTCTTGTGGAATCATATCCCTCTATAAATCTAGTCCTTGTCTGTCTAGCATTCATCAATGTATTTATTATTAATAATGATCAAAAAATTACATTTCTTAGGCACAATAGAATTTTCATAATTGTTTTGGCACTCTGGCCTCTTAGAAATGTAACAATACATTATTTCATATGGGGGCTCAAAACCTGGGGTGTTACAAGCAATATGCTGGATAGGAGGTCTCAAAGCACTATAGATGGAGTTGGGCTCCCTCAGGAAATCAATTCCCAACAATTCTCTCACCTGGAGAGATTTTCTCACGGGCATGAAAGCCTGCCTCTTCATTCCCACAAGCTTGACAACTCGCATCTTCAATCCCATGGGCCTGGCAACTCGCTTCTTCAATCCAAATCTTAAGGTAACTAGGTATAGGTACAGGTGATGGTAGCATCAATGCTCAAGTCAGGTGCAGGTGATGGAAACAACATCCTTTGAGTAAGTTATAGGTGATGGAAGAAACAACCTTAGGGTAAGGTACATGTGTGTTGCTCATACCAGGAAGGGTATCAGTTACTATTGAAGGAGTGTGTGCAATATGGAGCAGTCAAAATGTTGGAGAGAATGGAATCAATGCCTGAATCAATGGCTCATGCACTAAGCACAAAATATTTATATGCATGTCCCAATTTGGACACTTCTAAGGTTGAGATCCACTTTGTCCCAGTTGTCCCCATCCTTAGAAATTAGGACAAAATAATTATGTACACCTTAGTCTTTAGGGATATATTATAATATTCATTTGTAAACAATCCCTCTAGCTTAGCCCCTTCCTAGGCTCTTATCCCCCCACCCTTCCCTTCTTAGTGGAGTTTAGTCCCCCATACTCTTTTTTGTGGTTGGTATACACGTAGTGATTTGTTTTTCATTTATTATATGAGTTCTTACATATAAAAAAATAGGCACATCAGCCTTTAGCATCTAGGATCTATGGCGTAATAATCACATAATCCTTCTGGCCTCTAATAACATGGACCATCAACCTATAAAACATATTTACATTTACAACTAGGGCTAGGTCTTAGGGTATTACATTTGGGATATCCGAGAACATCATGACCTCCACCTTGTTGAAGGTAACCTATTGGGGCAGTGACGGGATGGTTTGACCAACAATTTACAGTCCCGTAACCATTATCACAAGTTCCACCTCATCGTTAAACGCATACCAATTTTGACCACAGGTAATTCTCCTCCATCGTCGATCGTGACCACATATCAATGGGCAGCATCAATTTGCAACTTCGACCTTCAACGCTCTAGGTATCTTTCCAGTAGGAGTAATTAATCATCCCCCATGAAGGCTTACATCTCAGAGTGGCGTGGCATGATGACGTCACCTAGGTTGACGTGGACCTATGGTACATGTGTGATGTGTCACCCTAATTCATGGTTTTCACATACCTTATGTAACTTTCTAACCCTAACATGTGTCACCAGTTAATTGGTCCAGGTGTCAACCTTGTCATCTTCCACACATCTTCTTCCTATTTTTCATTTTTCTCGATCCAACGATTGATGCAGGAGTCTGGGAGTTTGTGACTCTGGGCATTTGGTGTAATAGAATGAATGAACCAAAACGACCGAAGGCCGGATCCACCTGTCCTGAATACACAACTAAGTGCACAACCACATGTAAGTGTGGACCCTACAGGAGTCCGGGAGTCCAAGACATTTGGAGTAATATAATGAATCAATAAAAAGGGTTGAATCCAAGAACCCATATTTCGCTTCCCTATGTTATGATCCATTAATTAAAGCAAGCGGGACCCTCTCTGGAACTCCTACCTTCAAGATATTTGGAGGGGTATTGACAAGAACTTAGCGAGGTATTTTCTCCGAAGTCCAGAGGCCTAGGGATTCATCGAGATTAATAACCCTAATACAAATTAGAAGGTTTAATTATATTATAATATAATTAAATATAATTACATTATAACATAAGTAGTATGATGTGGATTGAAATAATGTAACAAGGTTTAATCAATTCTAATTAGAATTAACCATCCTTATAAAGGATTAATTAAATGGTTAAGTAAAGAGTGGTATTAATAATCATTATAATGATTGATTAAATTAAAAAGGCCTAAAGAACTTTGAAGGGCCATAACTTTCAATCCTGATCTTGGATCTGGACAAATTTATAGTCGTTGGAAAATCCTCGTCGAAACCAAGATAATGTAATCCTAGTTATAGGGTTTCGAGGTGATTGAGAAAATAGAAAAAAATTATGCCCTATCCCTTAAAAAGGTACTTAGGGGTCAAGTGTGTGACATAGTGGTATTAGAGTGGGAAACAACACTTGGTCTGCTTGGGCTCATGAATGAGTCGAGTAAAATCTTATCAAAGAAATTTTAAGGGGTAACACCCCATCTTACCCCATTCATAAGAAGCTTATTTAAACCATTGTTAAAGAGAGGAATGTAATTTTTTGTTGTTGTTGTATGTTCTAAGAATATGAACTGTGTGTTTCTAGTGTTCCAATTAATGAAGTTGACTTCATATTGCAAATTGATGTGTTATTCATAAACTAGTAGATAATTAATTAACAAAAAATGTTTTATAGCACTCAAATAGTCAGTGGACAGCAAGGAAAACTACAATATGAAGAATGGTGACACACCATGAGTCAGAAGAAAGCTCCAAAAATAGAGAAGAAGAATCTGATGAGAGGAGGGTGGTGGAAACCCCTCCATATTTGGATGAAACTATAAGGAGCATCATGACATAATTACAAAATTTTAAGGAAAAAAATGAAAGGATGATAAAAGAATAGGAAAAGAAAACTGAAATTAACTACAAATCCTATCAGATATACAAAGACACCTGCAACATGGGCTAGCAACCAATAATATGGATAGACATCATACTAAGAAAATCCAAATTCCACCTGATATACAAAATCATGGTCCTGAAAGTAGACACACAAGGAGAAGCACCTCCAAGAAGGCCCAACATGGAGCCAAGAGACATGCTAATGCCAAGGATTCAACTGAAGAATCCTCTAGTGAGGAAACTGACAACTCCAAGGAGTTTTCTCGTAGTAATACTATATCACCTTCCCAGGGGAGAAGGAAGAAGAGGAAACATTCCAAGAGCCATGACCCTGAAGATCTTAAGAAATCTGAACCACCCACTTTCGATGAAGAAATTAAAAAGGGGGAAGAAGCAGAAATTTGGCTACATGGCTTGAAGAAGTACTCAGATTCCATGACTAATATGCAAACTTAAAGGCTTGAATATCCATTTTCAACTTGAATGGAAAGGCCTCCATTTGGTGGGAGGACCTTAGGAATGTGAAGGGAGTCCATGAGAATGACTTGTCATGGAAACAATTTGAGAAACACTTTAAGAAGAAGTACTTGTCTGAAAAATACTATGATGGGAAGACCAAGGAGTTCTATGAACTCAAACTAGGACAACTCATAATAGAAGAATATATCAACAATTTTCTTGAGTTGATGAGGTATGTGCCCTACATAAAGGATGAAAAATTAAATATATAACAGTTTATTAGTGGACTGCCTTAGTCCTTCTGAGGCAGAATTGCGTTTGATGAATCGAAGAGTTTAGAAGAAACTATCCAGAAGGAAATGTACTGCTATGAGCAATTCAAAATTAAGGTAGAACCACATAAGGACTGGAAGAATAAAATTAATTTGGGATTCAAGAAGAAGGGGTTTAGATCCTCGATATTTAAGATTCATGGGAAAACATCTAAGATGAGTCTTCCTACTAAAAGTGTGTATCAACACAATTTTCCATCCCAGAGTGCTAATAAACCCTTTGGATCAGCCCTAGGTAAAAATGATAATACAAAGAGAGAAACCTTGAAATGTTGGGGTTCTAGAGAAGAAAATATGATGAGGGACTGCCCACATAGGAAACAGGACAATAGGAGGACCTACAACATTCAAGAGGATACCACAGTTAATGATGTGGCTAGGAGGAGGCCACAAATTTATCCATTCCTAGATCATAGACAATATGACCACCAAGCTTCAGTGGTGGATATGGAAGGTATGATTGCCAACCATCTAGTTTCCATTTTAATTGATCCTGGTTCTAATCTGAGTTATGTTTCCCATCAAACTGTTGAGAAATGTAAATTTTAGCAGGTAAAACGTGTTAAGTCATGGTTGGTATATCTAGCCACTGGAATAAAAAGAAAGGTGGAAGAGGTCATACCATCATTCCAATTCATTATAAATGGATTATCCACCCAAGCGACCCTAAACATGCTCCCTTTAGGGTCTTATCACATGTTGATTGGCATGGGATGGTTGGATTCCCATAAATCCAAGTTGGATTGTTGAATAAAACTTTGGAGTGTGAATATGAAGAAGGGAGAAAAATAACCCTACAAGGAATTCAAAATCATGTTTCAGTGAGACAAATATCAACCCTTCAAGTGAGGAAGTACTACAAAAAATGATGTCCTTTGTATTCAATACAAGTGTTGAACTCTATTGAGGAAAATAAACCAAGCCTAGAGGACCATCCTATATTAAGAGAGTATAAATATGTGTTTCTAGAAGAGGTACCAGATCTACCTCCAAGAAGAGGCATTGACTTTTCAATAGAACTTGTACCCGAAGCAGCGCCAATGTCTAGAGAACCCTATAGAATGGGTACACTAGAGTTAGTTGAGATCAAATTACAGCTAAAGGAGATGTTGGACAAAGGTTACATTTGACCTAGTGTGTCTCCTTGGAGAGCACCAACTTTGTTTATGAAGAAGAAGGATGGCATACTCAGGTTGTGCATAGACTATAGACAAATCAATAATATGGCCATTGAGAATAAGTATCCCTTGCCACAGATTGATGATTTATTTGACCAATTAAGGGTGTTATAATTTTCTCCAAGATTGACAAGTCCGAATTAAGGATTAAGACATCCACAAAACAACCTTTAGGACAAGATATGGGTAATATAAATTTGTGGTGGTGATGTTTGGGCTTACCAATGCACCAACCACTTTTATGTGCTTAATGAATAATGTACTCAACAAGTTCTTGGACAGATTTGTGTTAGTTTTCATTGATGATATCCTAATCTATTCTAAGACTAGGGAAGAGCATGAAGAACATCTCAAGTTAGTTCTTCAAGTGTTGAGAGAACACCAAATCTATGCTAAGTTTAGTAAGTGTGACTTTTTCCAAAAATAAATTCCATTACTTAGGCCATGTTATCTCTGAAGGAGTGGTAGTTGAACCTGAAAAGATCAAATCCATTATGGATTAGCCTACCCTAAAATATGTATATGATATTAGATCCTTTATGGGTCTATAAAGGTATTATAGAAGGTTCATAAAAGGATTTTCCAAGATTGGTTGTCCAATCACCTCCCTCCAGAAAAGGGAGTTAAATTCATTTGTTCATTATAATGCAAAGAGAGATTCTAACATCTGAAATATGTTCTAACCAATGCACCTATGTTGAATATTGTAGAACCAAACAAGGAATTCCTTGTGTGTAGAGATGCCTGAAAGGAAGGGATCAAAGGAGTCCTTATGCAAGAAGGGAATGTGATTTTCTACAAAGAAGGGCATTACCTCCTAGGAATAAGATTCATACTTATGACAGACCATAGTGGGATATGATATTTTTTTGATTAGCCCAAACTCAATGTTAGACAAGCTAGGTGGATGGCTCTCCTTAGTGATTTTTATTTTTAGATCAAACATATTAAGGGAAAATAAAATAGGGTGGATGATGCCCTTAGTAGAAGTATGAAAGTGATTCATTTGGAAAATGAAAGTAACTTTGAATCATACATGAAGGAAAGAGTCAAAAGTGCACAAGAAGAAGATGGATTTTTCAAGACTGTGAAATCATAACTAGAGAAAGAGCCGACAAGGATAAAATATGAGGGATATCAATTGTTGAATTATGGCATGCTAACTTACGAAGGTAGGTTGTATATTCCAAATTGAGATGACTTGAGTAGGTTCATAATGGATGAACTACATAAAATACCACATACTGGTCATCTTGGTTATCAGAAAATGATCACAACCACTAAGAAACTATTTTATTGGATCAGACTAAAAAAGGACATAATTGATTACTTAGTTAAATGTTTAGAATGTCAACATGTTAAGGCAGAGAACCAACATCTAGCAAGTTTGTTCCAGCCCCTACCAATTCCATAATGGAAATGGAAAACCATCGCCATGCATTTCATCACATGATTTCCTAAATCAACCAAGCAGAATGATGTCATTATGGTAGTTGTGGATAAGCTAAGAAAGGATGCTCACTTTATCTCCGTAAAGTCAACATGCAAGGAAATATATGTTTCAAATATTTTGATGAAGGAAATATTTAGACTGCATGGCATGCCTAAAGAAATCATATCAGACAGAGATACAAAATTTACTTCAAATATTTGGAAATCTTTGTTTGTTGTTTTTGAAACTAAATTGCTATTTAGTATATCCTATCACCCTCAATCTGATGGAAAGACAAAAAGGGTAAGCCAAGTGTTGGGGGACATGTTTATGATGCATGTGATGCATCATCCCAAGAAGTGGGAAGACTACTTACCACTGGTAGAATTTTGTTATAACAATGGATATCAAGATTCATTGAAGATGAACCCTTTTGAGGAGCCTCTCTATGGTAGACAATGAAATATTCCAATCGTTTGGAGTAACCCAGTAGACAAAATTACACTCGGGCTGGATATGCTAAAATAAATGGAACATCAAGTAGTTCAAATAAAACAGAATATGAAAGTATCTCGGGATAGATAGAAAAGTTATGCAGAAAGAAAGAGAACTCCTAGAGAGTTCAAGGAAGGAGATCACGTGTATCTCTAATTTAGGCCTAGAAAAAATTCCTAGAGAATGAGAACTTGTGCCAAGCTTTCACCTTGGTTTTTTGGACCCTTTGAAATTTTGGATATACTAGGACATGTAGCATTTAGACTAGCACTTCCTCCCCTAGTGAAGGCACATAATGTTTTCCAAGTTTCAATGCTGAAGAAATATGTACATGATTCTAATCATATAATTGATTGGTCTATGATTTATGTGGAACCAGAGGGAGGATTCCTTCTAGAGAAAAAACACATAATAGATATAAAACAAATCCCACTCAGGAACAAAACCATTTCACAAGTCAAGGTGCAGTGGAAAAAATTTGGTCCAGATGAAGCTACATGGGGAATGGAGGATGCCATGAAACATGCATACCACTTTTTTTTTTATTGTTGTACATACAGAACACATTGGAAGGTAGAACAACGAGGAAGATGTTACTTTAAGGGGGAGGGGATTGTAATACCCTTGTTTCTCTTAGTTTGTAAATATAACTATATCCTGCTAAAAGACTATGGGAAACTTTATTATGTGTAGATGTAGGAAATGATGAACCTTTTGATAGAAGGTAATATGTATATATTTATGTTATTTATTAAAATAGAAATTGGTGCATAACTGTTGAATGGGTTTCCAAGGTGGATCATGATGCATGAGAGATATGGTGAGGGGAACTGATAATGGTTGATATGATCCCCACCAAACTAGTACTCTGTTGGATTTAATTTATACAGACCCATAACAATTCTATGACCCCAAAAAGTAAATTACCAATCAGGCTGGTAGTTGGGAAATCCTCCTTAATAGTCAATCAGGATATGGTAAGGGTACCCATCTGGAAGACTTCTTGACCTGACCACGAAATGGGGATTTGGACCCACAAAATATTATTGGGGAAGGAAAGAAAAGAGGAAATTTGTGAGCAGAATGGCAGAGGCAAGAGGGATGAGTATGTGGACCATATTATGAAGAGGGGGAGAGCATGTGAACCTCTTTGGTTCTAAAGAGAATTGAGAATCAAATATGTTCTGGGTACATGAATATATTGGGTTGCGTTTTCAGTCCAAGTTGATAAACAAGGTTGCATGAAGTGAGTGACTGAGGAAGCACTCATTGTATACCCGCTTGCTTGGTGGAGAGAAAATGGATTTTCAAGAGTTCTTGTGGGAAAAGGAAAGCAACCTGTATCCCTTGTTATTGCTAAGAAAAAGAAGAGTCTCTCTATGAGAATCATGATCTATCTAGGGGGTGGCCACTGGTATATCCTTCCAAGAGTTGTTGTGCCTACGGTTGGGTGGAAAACGACACCCCTTTAAGCAATTGTAGCATTTTTTGAACTATATATAAGTATATTTTGCTAAATATTTAGAGTGTTAAGTTGATAAACAATCATAGATTGTATTTTTGGAACAACATAAGTTCAGTTTTATGTTAACAATTCCTTGAGAATTTAAGTGTGAATATGGAAATATTACAACTAAATTTCTGTGTGGGTGAACAACTTCACCTTGTGGCTTCCTATGCTAAATTTTGGGAATGAATGTTGAGGCTTCCTGAGTTTCACAGTTTAATTAATGCATAAGCAATAAGGAATTATTAACTGAAGTTTTTAGGAGAGAGGAAAAGAGTGATGTTGTTGAGTGCTTTATTCTATCCTTCCCTTAAATCTTATGCTAGGAAATTTAGAAGATATCATTTTTTATTTCACTACTCTAGAAGTCTGAAAGAACAAGAGATATATATCTATTTCCTATTAAACTACAGGTTTAATTAAACGAAATTTCAAACTAAACCTCACTAGACTTTAAGACTGTGCAAGGAGTACGCCAAGGAAAAAGTTAAAGGTTTGTTAAGCTCAGGAGGTACAATGTTCATAGAGCATATATGAAGGTTACAACATTTGAAACCTAGAGTTAAAATCTCTTGTTGAAGGGAGATAGGCCGCAAAGTATAGAAGAATCGACAACAGTCATTGACCTGGTTGCAAGGATTAGATTTGGGTCATTGGATTAAACCTCTAATTACCCACATTGATCACTTCGTAGCACACTTCGGAGCTTCGGGACTCCACTACTCTGGAGGTTTGAAGTGGTGATTGAATCGAAGATTGACCTGAAGGCTAGAGGAGATTGATGTTAAACGACAATAAATCGGCCTTGTTTAACCTTTTAATAGTTTCACAAATCATCTGTGAAAATGGACCCAAGTCTATGGGATTAACCAAATCTTGGGCATGATTCAAGAGTGTAGATCTCGAGGATTGTTGAGTCCCATATGACCAACATCTAGAACCTTTCACAACATCCAAATGAGTTAAGCCTCTGGGAGTCTGGAACTTCGGGACTCTGAAATGTTCTGAGTGATGGAGCTTATGAGCCAAAAACATCAAAGGGAAGAACCCCTACCTTCCCTTGTGCAAGGTTGCATATATAATAAACATAATTAATTATAATTATTGTATTTAATGTGCTTACTTAATGTAACTTGTTATAATGCACCTTTATCACCACATATATTATATTATAATAAAGATTCATTGAAATAGTTGCACGTGGATAATGCCACCTCCTCTTCCCTCTTTAAATATTAAATAATTCGGAATGACATGTTAGGAGGGCCACTTAGGGACTCCGGAGCTCTAGGATATTTAAGGACAAAAGGATGTTTTAAACCACTGAAGCACTAACCTTATCCTCCCACTTACTCGATCTAACAGTCAAGATAAACCCCAATGGATATTAGATAAAAAAACATCATTAGTTTGTGGCTTCAGGATATCTGGAAACCTCATGACCTCAACCTTGCCAAAGTTAACCTGTTGGGGCGATGATGGGATGGTTTGACTGAAAACTAGCAGTCTCATAACGATTAGCATAGGTGTTACACATCAAAATTACTCACTCTGATGATTACCTATTGCCATCATTACAAGTGTCACAAGTGTTTCATTTTGGTCGCAAGTGTCACAAACATCATACTTTCATATTTCCTATGTCATGTCTCGAACAACATCATGAAGAACACTTGAAAACAACCTCAGGGACTGGTTAAAGAACGAGAAATCATTTGATGAAGAGTACAAACCGTTTTCCATGAAGAAAACCACTTAAAAATGAATTTTGAAGGGCATCACTCCCCTACCCACTGTAAGGGAGTGCTAGCACTCCTTGAAATCCTTTGGGGGAGTGTTGCAATGCTTTGTGCACCCTTTTGGCGGAGTGCTAGTCTGTTTGAGGAAATCTTGGGTTGTTGAGGAAAATCAGGGAAAAAACCCCCTCATCTCTGTAGTTAGTTGGATTCAAATATGAGGTCAAGGTTGGATCTTAGGGAGGATCCACAACTGATGGAGAAATATCCTCAACTTATCCCAAGAATCTCTAAGGTGGTTGGGTATCTCCAATATTATATAAGGAGGATTTCTCATGGTGAAAGGGGTATGGAGAGATTGAGAGATACCTAAATTATGATCTCATAAGGAAGGAGAGACATTGAAGGCATAAAACTTATGATCTCATAAGGAATATAATCAATGAAGTATATTCATTCTTCTTGTGGATCATTTGAGAAAAGAGTTTGGACAAAAAGAGCTTGGTGAAGCTGTTGCATGCATCTACAGTTGTAATCACTTTTCTTTGTTTTCATTAATATATATGTGCTTGGCCTATTTCCTTCAAGATTATGTTTATCTACATGAACTTGTCTTTAATGGATATATCTAGTTTCAATCTAATCATAGTAGAATAGGAATCATGTTTTGTCTTTGATTGGATTGTGAGACTTGTTGAAGAGCTTGGAGATCGGAGCTCATCTTAGAATGGACAAGAAAAAACACCATAAAAAGGTACATCTTCTTCCTCTTTTGTATACATTAGTTTAAATAGGTTTAAAGGGATGTCAGTGATCAACATTAGCACCTTTATGTCTATATTCTTAGGAGTCTACAGCCCAAGAGGGGATTCACCTATTCATAGGGGAATTTCCTTGTAATAGAAACTGACAACTCCATTGGGGAACTTGTACCAAGGAGTAAGTTTATTAATCAGGTCATCAACGTAATTTTTCCACCTGCTTTGTCTTAGCCACTTCTTACTTTGTTCCCACGATGGTTGATTTCATCACCAACTAGTGTGCTCATTGTGAGAAGGTTTTGTTTGCTTGCTTTCTTACTATATTTTTAGCGTGTGATGTTTGTTCTCCCTAGAAGAATCTAGGTTGGATCTTTATTTTTATGGCATCAGTTCCTAGAATGACCAATGAAGAAACCCCTTTTATAGGGGAACCTTTTGTCTTCCTTCTTATGGAAACATTGGTCCTCCTCACATTGCTACTTTGAGCCTTCCAGGTCTCAAAATTGGATTATCAGTATGTTTGTTTTCGACTTAGGTAGTCCCAACTGGACCTAATGATTCAAATGTAAGTACACCACCCACACATCAACCTCATGTTGATAAGAAGAAGTAGAAACAAAAATATAAGAAGAAGCAGAAACAGAAAGAAAAGAAGAAGAAGAACCCGAAAAGGACCAAGCCTCCAACCATATCAAATGTTGGATCCAAGTAACCAACTACTATTAATCATACTGGGAGTGTTGATGAGGTCAATAAGATTAAAATGAAGAATCTGAAACCCAAATTCCCTTGCAGTCTTTGTAAGGGTGACCACTTTCTGAGGGATTTCCTTAGTCTTCATAAGGTTTTAGAAATGTGTTCTTCCACGTCATCATCCCCTATTGGACATGTTGGTGACATCACGTCAACTGGTGACGTTAAGGTTGGTAATAAAAGGACAACTGTCAAATTTCCTTGCATGGTATGCAAAGGTGATCACTACTCTCACCTTTTTCCTCGTTTGGAAGGATTCTTCTCTTTTGGAAAAGCTTCAACTTCCAACTGGTTATCATAAGATTTCCCCCAACCCATCGTTAGTTGATCGACTGGTAAATCCGATTCCATCCCCAGTCAGTCTAGTTGATTAGGTCATCAATCTAGTTTCATCCTCGGTTGAAACACTAACCAAAGTAGTTGATCCAATTCCATCATTGATCAACCCCACTTTTCATCCTAAAAGTGAAACCCAAGTGACTAATCCAGTCATTAGTTAGTCCCACCCTTCCTCTAAAGAGTGCCAATGTGGTCAATCCCACTCCTCCTCTGACGAGTGCCAAGGTGGTTGCTTTGATCCCTTCATTGGTCAGTCTAGTTGATCATGTCGTCAATCTGGTCACGTCCTTAGTTGAACTAGTTGAAAAAGTGGTTGATCCGATCTCATCTTCGGTTGATCCCACTCTCCCATTAGAGAGTGAAACTAAGCGGTCAATCTGTTTCCACCTGTCGACCCATTTCTCCTCTTGGATAATGAAACCCAAGTGGTCTATTTGATGTCATTATCAATTGATCCTACTCTCTCACTAGAGAGTAAACCTGATTATTCCCACGTTTTTCTCATTGATACAGAATCTACCGCTTTGGGGGGCGTTCCTCCTTCTATCGTGAAACCCCTTCCAAGTAATGAGGTGATCCTTTTTTATTGGGGTGTGATAAATGGACCTCATATTCCCTCTCACATTCCTTTCAATATTACAGTATAGTTTTGTGGTCGGGATGTTCCTCATGCGCCAATAGATGAAGGTTCATCCGTTAGTATTTTTTCCTCTATTGCTTGGCAAGATTTGGGTTATCCTTGGCTTGTGTTGGTTACCTAGACTTTGTTCACTTTTAATAGAAGAACCAATCACCCTTTAGGGATCCTTCCTGAGTTTCATGTAACTTTGGGAGGGAAAACTGTATTCATTGATGTTATGGTAGTCCAGGACCCCTTGGATTTCGATCTACTCCATGGGTGAGATTATGTCTATGCCATGAAAGCTATTGTGTCCACTTTTTTTCGTCTGATATCTTTCCCTCATGATGGAAGAATTGTGGCTATTGATCAACTTTCATGCGTTGGTCCTAACTTGATTACCAACCCAATGACCTCCCTAAACTGGTCTTATAGGCAGTCGGTATCACCCCTGCCACGGGTCAATTATGTGGCATTGTCTCCCATGACATCAAATTCCGATGACTTAGATCCGGTAGTTGACAAGGTGATCTCTTAGGTAGGGCTATTGGAGCCTGATATCCTTACCCCTATCACATACCTTGACATGTGTTCCTTCTAGAGTGTTTTTATTTCGTCTAGTGAAGATCTCTTAGAAGCCATGTCTGACTTTTGTTCCTTGACATGGTGTCCTTCCAGAGTATTTTCCTCTTGGTAGCCATGATCAAGATGAGAGGTCATGAGCATGGTTTTATGATTTCAAGCTCATTAAAAAATGAAACAAGTTATGAGCATAGTTTTCCTCTCTGTGGAAAGATCGTTAAAAAATGAAATAGAGGTCATGAGCATAGTTTTCCTCTCTATGGCAAGATCGTTAAAAAATGAAACAGAAACTACGAGCATAGTTTTCGCTTCTCTGTGGAAAGTTCGTTAAAAAATGAAATAGAGGTCATGAGCATAGTTTTCCTCTCTATGAAAATCTCGTTAAAAAAAGAAACAGAGATCATGAGCATGGTTTTTTGATTTCAATATCATTAAAAAATGAAACCAGCTATGAGCATAGTTTTCCTCTCGGTGGCAAGCTCATTAAAAAATGAAACAGAGGTCACGAGCATAGTTTTCCTCTCTGTGAAAATCTCATTAAAAAATGAAACAAAATCTACGAGCATAGTTTTCGCTTCTCTGTGGCAAGCTCGTTGAAAAATGAAATAGGGGTCATGAGCATACTTTTTTTCTTTTTGGAAAGATCGTTAAAAAATGAAACATAGGTCATGAGCATAGTTTTCCTCTCTGTAACAAGATTATTAAAAAATGAAACAAATATCTGGGGATTGAACCCAAAGTGTTGAGCATAGTTATTTTCCTATGTCAATATCATTAAAAAATGAAACAATCACCTCTCTCGTTCAGTCAAGTTCTTTAACTAGATCTTGTAGATGTCGAGTCGAGTCTTTTGTTAGGTCTCATATTTGAACCTTCATTTCATCCACCTGTATCCTTTTTCTTCATCTAGTACAGAAATTGGTGACAACCTCAAAGTTAGTCAATTAATTGAAGCTTGGGGGGGGCATGTCTCCAGCCTTTGATTATCATTCTGGAGTTATGCAACTAGCTTTTCAAGTTGGGGGTAGAGTACCAACCATCCATGGGTATCCAAACCTTTGAAATTACATTGGGAATTTAACAAGCATAGTTTAATTTTGTTTCGATCTTGTGTAAAAATGAAACCAATAATGAGCATGGTCTTTGTTCCTTCTCATGCTCGAAAAAACATGAGAACGCAACCGAGTAAACTTTTATCTCTTTTTCATACTTGTAAAGGTTATACGAAAAAGGAACCCCCTGCTGTGTCCTTTAAGCTCTTTTCAGACTCTCTAAACATGAAAATATTGCCGAGTGATATTGTTTCCTTTCCCACTTGTTAAAAGGTTTGAAAGGGTGTCTTTCGAGTGATAATTTATCTCTTTTTCGGCCTCATGAGACTAACACTATGAAAAAGGACAACACTGGAGTCATATTTAAGTTCTTTTTAGACTCTCTAAACATGAAAAATCACCAAGTTTACCTTCTCTAGACTCGTTAAACAATCAAACATTGAAGGGCCCATATGGTACCGAACCCCTACTTCTTCCAGTTCATTAAACAAAGGAAGAGGGACTTACTGAAGGTGAGTTATATCGAGCATGTGTTATCCTCCTTGAGCTCGTTAAATTAAAAAGAGGTACTTTTCTATCTAGATGGGGGGGGGAATTTGAAGGAAGCAAGCCAAGCAATTTTTGAAAACATCACCGGTCACTCTTATGGTCACCCTTGAACACGACACTTTGTCTTTACATACATCTTCATCTATTGATGCTCTGCACTGAACCAATTCTCTAATTTCTCTTTACTCCTTTGGGTCACCCCACAAAATTCACAGTATCCACGGCATCATCATGTTTTGGTCCATGTCATGTTTCTGTTGTCGTGTCTCAATGTTCAAGGGAAGTATCTGCATCAAGAGTCAACCATCACAAATTTCCTACTTCAATACCTATGTCAGTCTATGTTCATTTGATCCACCAATTTACATCTCTGTGTCCATTTCATGTCGTTGATGGGGGATACGTCAAGTCCCTCCTTCGACAAGTCTATTCTTGTCAACTTCAACACATTATCCAGGAACTAGATTTAGAAACCAGTTAGTACCTTGGGACCTACATGCCTCAATGGAAAGCCTCCTCATTTTTGACAGTGGGTTTACATCATTGACCTCTTATCGGATGATTCCACAGATGTTTGACTTCATCTCATTTATTCACATTCGTTGGAATGTACTAGGGTACCTTGGGAATTATTGACATCAATGGTGATTTCTCTTATGCTTGTTAACGATTTACCTCATTGACCGATAATCAAGAGGTTTCTACCATGTTTGACATCAGGACATATATTCACATGGTGAGACTCATACTACATTGGGATCAATAACAAGACTCTAGGTTGAGTGATCACTCTGATATGTACTTTGCTCAAGTTGAGACATAATTTATCTTGAATATTGACACATATGCTGTCACATATATCCACTTTGTATTAGTCTGTGGCTATGTCTTGTCATCTCATAGATCCACTATGTATTTTTCATGGCTACAATCAGTTCATGTCATGGAAGTATAGATCCACATTGTATCTCTGGTGGCTATACTTTTTGTTAATATAATTATGAATCTGCAGTGTATCTTATGGCGGCCATACCTTGCAAGTCTTTATCACCCAAGCATAGGTATGCCTGCCTTGGGTTTGAAACATATCATAATATTTGTTTGATGGTTGTGTGCATATTTTTCCATGTTCTCTGTGCCTGTACCCTTGCTCAAAAAAGGTCTACAAAGTACATCAGTCATCATTTTTCGTCTTCTAACTTCGCACTTTGGGGGGGAATCTGTTACACATCAAAATTAATCACTTCAATGATGACCTATTGTCGTCATTGCAAGTGTCACAAGTGTTTCATTTTGGTCGCAAGTGTCACAAACATCATATTTTCATATTGCCTATGTCATGTCTCAAACGACATCACAAAGAACACTTGAAAACACCCTCAGAGACTAGTTAAAGAAGGATAAATCATTTGATGAAGAGTACAAATCTTTTGCCATGAAGAAAACCACGTAAAAATTAATTTTGAAGGGAAGCGCTCCCCTACCCACTGTAAGGGAGTGTTAGTGCTCCCTGACCTCCTTTGGGGGAGTGTTGCAAGGCTCTGTGCACCCTTTTGGGGGAGCGCTAGTCTGTTTGAGGAAATCTTAGGTTGATGAGTAAAATCAGGGAAAAATCCCCCTCATCTCTGGAGTTAGTTGGATTTGAATCTGAGGTCAAGAATGGATCTTAGGGAGGATCCAAAACTAATGGAGAAATATCCTCAATATATCCCAAGAATCTCTAAGGTGGTTGGATCTCTCCAAGCTTATATAAGGAGGCCTTCTCGTGGTGAAAGGGGCATGGAGAGATTTAGATATACCTAACTTATGATCTCATAAGGAAAGAGAGATATTGAAGGCATCAAAATTATTATCTCATAAGGAAGATAATCAATGAAGCATAGTCATTCTTCTTGCGGATCATTTGAGAAAAGGGTTTGGACAAAGAGATCTTGGTGAAGTTGTTGTCTGTATCGACAATTGTAAGAACTTTTCCTTGTTTTCTTTAATATATATGTGCTTGGCCTGTTTCCCTCAAGATTATGTTTATCTACATGAGTTTGTCTTTAATGGATAGATCTAGTTTCAACCTAATCATTGTAGAATAGGAATCATGTTTTGTATTTGATTGGATTGCAGGACTTGTTGAAGAGCTTGGAAATAGGATCTCAACTCGGACTGGACGAGGACAAGCATCATAAAAAGGTACATCTTCTTCGTCTTATCTATACATTATTTTAGATATGTTTAAAGGGATGTCAGTGATCAATGTTAGCACCTTTCTATCTTGGTCTTAGCATTCTAGATCCCAAGAGGGGATTCACCTGTCCATAGGGGAATTTCCCTATAACAACAGGGTCCACCTCATCATTAAATGCCTACCAATTTTGACCATGGGTAATTCTCCTCCATTGTCAATCATGACAATAGAACAACAACCAACGTCGGTTTGCAACTCCTACCTTCGACACTCTAGGAATTTTTCCAGTAGGAGGAAATGATCATCCCCAGAGGCTGACATCCCGATGTGACGTGGCATGCCGATGTCACCTTGGTTTACATCGACCTACAATATGTGTGCCATGTGTCACCTTAATTCATGGTTTTCATAGACCTTATGTACCTTTTGGACCCTAACATGTGTCACCATTTAATTAGGCCATGTGTCATCCTTTCCATCTTCCATGAATCTTCTTCCTGGTTGTTGTTTTCCTCGATGCAACAGTTGATGCATAAGTCTAGGAGTTCGAGAATCTGGGAATTTGGGGTAATAGAATGAATGAACCAAAATGGCCAAAGGCCAGATCCACCTGTCCCCAATCCACTACTCAGTGAACAACCATGTGTAAGTGTGGACCCTATCGGAGTCCGGGACTCCAGAACATTTGGAGTAATATAATGAATCAGTAAAAAGGGTTGAAGTCTCGGACCCATCTCTTGCTTCCCTAGGTTACAATTCATTAATTAAAAAAGGTGGGACACTCTCTGGAACTCCGACCTTCAGGAGATTTTGGGTGGTATTCACAAGGAATTAGCAAGGGATTTTTGCCAAAGTCCGTAGGCCTAGGGATTCATTCAGATTATTGACCCTAATACACATTAGAAGGTTTAACTATATTATAATATAATTAAATATATTTAAATTATAACATAAGTAGTATGACGTGGAATGAAATAATGTAACGAGGTTGAATCAATTCTAATGATGATTAACCATTTATTGGTTTATCTTTCCCTTTCTTCTTCTGGGACTAACCTAGGTTAGAATCTCAACAGGTTTCCAGCAAAACCCACAAAACCTATCAGCACTCCTGGTAAACTAGAAGGTGATGTTTTGCATAGGGTGCACAGTGCAGTCTCATCCAAGATAGATTTTATGGGTCACTGCAATACTCAGATGTTTTCGTTCTAGGAAAGAGTGGGGATATGTGATAGTTTTCTTTCTTCTTCATGCATTATCCTTGTTAATTATGCAAGTACTTCTCTGATTTATCTATATTTAAACCTATGCACACATGTTGATATTTCTTGTTTAACCATTCAATCGTAAGATAATGATCAACATAAAGTAAACATTCATTAAAAATCACACACAACAGACAAGTTTATCGTGGTTCACCCCCTTCTAGGGCTATGTCCACAAATATTTGGCTCTATGCTCTTTTATTTATTCTCCTACAAAATATTGTGATGTGCACATTAAATATTTAGTAATACAATCAAGATCAGGGAAAGAACCCTTTGTGAGGTGTACTAGATCACACAAGGCTCCTCAGCTTGTGACCTAACCCTCAAATACTACCTTACTCGACTCTTATTATAATCAACAATCTACAAATCACAATAATCAACTATCTTTTCCTCTACTAACCTCAACAAACCCTTTCCTAGACCTCCTAGGCCCTTATTTATACTACTTTATGGCTTATAGTCGTTACAATATTTGTCAAAAAACCTAACCCTATCATGGTTAGGATTCCTTTCCTACATGCCACGTTGCTTTTTCTCTTTCCTATTGCTTTTATTTCTTTTTCTACATGTTGCTTTCTTGCCACTTCTTTTGCATGTTACTAAATTAGGTCTTCCTTTCCAAAGTTAGGTATTTCCTCAAAATAGATCCTTCTCCAAAAATAGTCTTCCTTCTCAAAATAGGCATGTACACAATAGGGCCCCAACACTGACATGTGGCTCATCCAAAGCCACTTAGGTAGTGTGTGCTCCCTATACAGCCTCTTCCAATCTATGAAACTTTCCTTCTAATTCTTCCCTTTTCATCTCCCTTGTGCACCTTTCTCTGTAAGCTTATCTACCCTATCTGCAGTGACATGTTTCTTCAGAGACTCTACGCTCTCGAAATGATTGCGATTCATCCTTGTCTTATCCTTCTCCAGTTTCGTAATTGTTTGCATTGCTTGCTCCTGGAGGGGTTCTAAATGGGATTTTCTTTCCTTCTTATTATTCTATGTTATCTTCAATTATGTCTCTAAGGTATTCATCTTTTGCGCACCCTTCAACTGCTTTGTAATTCTCGTGGCCCTTTTTCACTACTTCACCTACTGAATTGAAGTGATGATTTCCTCCTTTGGTTGTTCTAGTTGTTGGACCTTGTCATCTTCCTCCAACATCGTAATAGCACAGTCTTGTCAAAACGTTATGTGACCTTTTTGGATTCTTTTTCCATCATTTCTACTTACAGTGTTTCTTTTTGTTCTCTTTTAGCTGTAACTTCTGGAGGAGTGGTGGGTGTTAACTTTTCGTTTATTTCCTTGATCTCCTTCGTATAGTCTTCGAGCATCTACCCGATGATTTGAATATGTTCTTCCGCACTGCTCATAGATTCCTGCATGTTGTCCATAACTTTTGTAAAGACTTCCTTTAGCTTTTGCTCCAATTTATCTATGCGATGCTTCTCCTCCTGTGTTTCCAACTGGACTTGTTATATCAAAATTTTTAGTGCATCCCTACCATCTCTAGTTACTTGCAATTTTTTCATATCTACTCTCGCTCGTGATTTCACTTCCTGTGTAACACTGACTTGTAGATTGTACAATTCCTTTGTTAGTATTTTAGACAATACCAATTGTACATGCGCTAGGTCTTTGAGTGGTGCCTGTGCTATGGCATTGTAGACCTACAACATATATGTTGTTATCTGGAAGCTCGAACTTGCTTCTACTGTGAGTTGGATTGCGTCGTCCTTGTTCAACATGGTTATGTCCCCTGCTTCTATCGCTCAGGGGATTGGTTCTTCTCCCCTCTCTTATAGTTGGGATACTTGTATCCATTCCAAGACCTATTTAATGTCATCCAACTTGTTTCTTACCCTTCCTCTTTGATTATCGACCTCCTCATACTCTTTTATTGCATGGTCCTACACCCTCTCTGTGACTAGATGAACATCATCCTCAGTGATTTTGTATTCCAAGATTTGTTTGTGTACCTTGGTCTTATTGCACAAATTTCTTGTATGTATAATTGACTGTTTGGGTGGCCCTATCTCTTGTGGAGTAGTTGTCGACGAGGTTTCCTCTGTCATTATGTCCCCCCTTCCTTGTTCTTCTTGCATCGAGGCATTATCCTTCTTTCCTATCTGCCCATCATTTTTTGGGGTGTTTCCCTTCTCCTGTTGTGTTGTATTTGATCTGTGCTTCACCTGTTGTGTTGGTTTCTTAGTCATGATGCTTCCTCTTGCAGAGGTATTGGATGAAACTGCTTCGACTTCTTTCCCTTTTGGCATGTCCTTAGTGATGACTGGGATCTTCCAATAATCCTGCTAGTATTTCATTGCCCACTCAAATTCCTTTGAGTTGATGCATAATTGAATTTGTAGCCATTATTTATTTGGATCCCTACACACTTGGATCCACATGTTGTGTCGCGTAGCCTTAAAGTTGTTTATCCCTTGGTACTGCGTGACTAGTTTAGGAGTTATCCTCCATCTGTTGGCTATATTCTCTTGTATGTCACTGAGATACCAAGCAAAGGTGTTGGCATTACCTCTTATCTTCTTGGGATCATAGGTGCTTCCCAACAATGTATACCATGCTACTTGACATCATCCTACTCTGTCGTAGAAATATGAGTGGGTAGGCACTTTACATCCAATTAGCATTATCAATATAATAAGCCATGAGTAGTGGAATCTGGTTCCCAAGTCCTGGGAATCCTTACAGTCATCTAGGAATAGATTTAGTAAGTATGGGGTCGAACTGAGCATGGTGTTGTTTGCGCACTATGCTGTTGTTGTGACAACTCTTGAGGGGACCTCCTCCTTGCAAAATTTTTGAAGGATTTTTGCATGTCATTATTTTCTTTTCTTCATATCTTCTTCGAGGGCCTTTTCCTTGGTTTTATCATCCATGTACTACATGGGCTCCTCACCATTTGATGGAAGTCCTGTGATGAATTAAACTAATTCGACATCGATTGAGACTAGTTAGTCTAACCAAAACAATCCTCCATGGAGGACTGCCAGTAACTTCTTGATGCAATTGTTCACATGTTTCCCCATGCAAAAGTGGGAAATATCCAACAAATTAAGAATCCATGTGTTTACTAAACCTCCCACCCACTAATTTGGTTGTAGCACTGGATCTCCTAACGACCTTGTTCCCAGGCTCTCCATCTACACCTGTTGTGCAATTTATGGGAATTTTTTGGTGTCAAACATGTCGTGGTCTGCGTACCGTAACCTTTCGACACAACCCAGTAAACTTGGTGTGGCCTACACCCCATTTGGAATGTGAGAAAAAATGATCGAGGCATCGGGTTGCTTGCATCGGGACCTCGCGATGGCTTGTTTCCCCTTTCTTTGTGCTATCGTGCTAGATGCTCCAGCCTCTAGTGATCCTTTTTCCCAGCCTGACTCTGGTTTCCTTGTGATATCCTCAAGTTGCACTTACTCCTGCTGCACAAACCCCACCATAGGTTATGGACTTGGCCCATCATATTTAATCCTTTCACTATCAACACCATTTGTTTTGTAGGCTTCTTTGTCCCTAGAAGGTTGTTATGAGTTTCATGTTGCTAATGGGTCATGGCTCTGCGCACTTTCATGTGAATCAATGTCAACCTTGGCCATTATTGGGTTCTTCCCTTCTTCCTCTACCAGTGTGGCACTCACTAGTTCAATTTGTGGTGAAGGAATTGCATCAACATTGATGATTCCCTCTGTCTATGTAAACTCCTATTCTGCCTCTGCGGTTTCTTGCAGTGACCTATGGATACTGCGTGTTTTTCATGTTGTTTGGCTAGGTGCACCAACATTTGGAGGTGCCATCGTGGGTAGTTAATCCTTCCCCAATTGAACTTTGTCTGCTACAATATTTGAACTCTCCTATTCGCCTCCTATCTGTGTGTTGCTTAGCTTCGTGAGTTTGTAATTTCACAATATGTCTCGTTTGGCCGACGTTTTAGTTATATTATATAGGGTGTCATAATTTCCCTAAATCTTATTGGAGACACTTATTTGATGGTCATAAATGTATTAAATCTTATCGATCACGTTTTTTCAAGTTTCATAAATGCCCAATTTGTGCCTTTTTCCCTTGATGATTGGTTTTTTCTTTTCCAATCGTTGGCCCATTTCCCGGTGCACAAGAATTTGCCAGTGCATTGTATGTTTCTATTGTGACTTGGCCCTGGGTGCACTGTGTTTTGTTCCTGTCATCCATATGCTGCACATGGTCACTTTTTTATTTTTGTCATGCTGATCCCACTCTCTGTTGCACACGATATTTCCCAGTGTTTTGTATTTTCTTTATTTTCTACTTTTTCTTTGTTTTCTTTTTTCTATGTTTTTCTTCTTTGTTTTATTTTTCTACTTGTGTCTTTCTTTTTATAAGTTTTCTTTCCTAATATCAACTATAGTACACTATATACATGACTTTCTTATTGCACTATAATTTTTAGGGGTTAGTAGCTCGATTGTCCATGTCCAGTAGTCAACTACCGTTGATCATTCCTTTCAGTTATGTTCCTCCCAAGTCTTTTAGTTGTAAATATCCCCCATCTGTGGAAATATTCAGTTCATATGGCCTTAGCCAATGAATTCTAAACTTCCCGAGGTGTTGAAAAAATTTGTTGTCATAGAGAAGAACTAGGTCTCCCTCTTTAAAACTTTTCTTTTTAATATGTATGTCATGCCAAGATTTGTCTCTTGCTTTCTTTACTTCCTGGTGAAATCCTACCATAATATTTTCCTCTTCCATTTCCATTAGTTTATCTAACCTCTCTTGTATTGTGCCTCTTTCTGTCATGTTAGTAATTGTTGCTATGTGCAGACGGGTAACCAGAAATTCTAATGCCACAATTGCTTCATGTCCATAGACCAACATGAATGATGTTTTTCCTATCAACTTCTTGCATGTGGTATGATACGTCCACAATACTACTAGTATTTTCAAGTCCCAATCATCCCTGTTAACATTGCAGATCTTAGAAAGAGAATTTTCCAAAATCTTGTTGAAATCTTCTACTATTCCATTTGCCCAAGGATGATATGGAGTACTCTTATGGTCATAGAATTCAAAATCTTCAGTCATAGCCCTAATGGTATTATTAATAAAATGAGTTCTTTGGTCACTCATTAAAATCCCGGGACATCCAAATCTGGTGATCACTTGCTAAAATAGGAAGTGTATTATCGTCTCTTAGCTATAATCTTTGACTAGTGTTGCTTCTTCTAATCTTGTTAAGTATTCAGTTGCAGTAATGATATATCTAGTTCCTGTCCTCTTTGTTGGTGGAATAATAGTTCCAACGAAGTCTATTGCCAATTTTTCAAATACCTACATAGTCACTTTTGGTCTTAGGGGAATCTCATCCCTTATGTTGGGTTTTCCAACCCTCTGACAGACATCACATTTCTAGAAATATTCCTTGGCATATTTATGGACTGTTGGCCATCAAAATCCTATGCAAAATACCTTCTGAGCATTATCTTTGCATGCATAGTGTTCTCCATCTATAGTTTCATGAGTTTCTACTAAAATTATCGGTCGTTATTGTTCCAATACACACCTTCTAAAAATGATGTATGCACCCATCTTGTACAAATGTCCTGCAATGAGTTGATATTTTGTAGCTCTGACTACCAGATTTTTTTTATGTGTAGTGATAAATTCTTGTGGCACAACCCCTATACGTAAGTATTCAATAATGTCAGTGAAGTATTCATCAACTACCTCTACTGAAAATAATTGTGCATCAGGGAAGTTGTCTTCCAAGTTAGTACGTTCTTCTCCATTAGTTACCCTTGACAGGTGATTTGGTCCTGCATTCAGCTTCCCTGGTTTGACTATCACTTCAAAATCAAATTCCTGGAATAATAATAGCCATCAACAGATCCTCCCCCCCCAACACTAGATCTTTGACTAGATATTTGAGGGTAGAATGGTTTGTGAACATTTTAAAGTGTTTACCCAATAAATAGTGCCTGAATTTTTGAAGTGCATATAGCATGATTAGTTCTTCTTTCTTTGATGTTATAATTCTTCTCAGATTCTGACAACTTTCTTCTTGCAAAGGCTATAGGATGGTCTAAGTTCCCCTCTCCTGGCTACGACGAAATTTCTCCAAGTGTTATGGTTGATGCATCTACATGCACATGAAATGTATTTTCTCAACCTGGAAATACTAATATAGGTGTTGTCACCATTTTTTCCTTTAGAGTGTCCAATCCTTTCTCATAGTCGCCATTCCACTGAAATATGGTGTCCTTTTTTAATAGTTTTTCCATTGGTGCAATAATCTGTGCATACCACTTTATAAACTTATTGTAATAGCCTATATGTCCCAGCATTTCCATTAACTGACACACTAACTTTGGTGGTGGTAAATTCACAATGACGACAATCTTAACAGGGTCCACTAGTAAACCTTGTTTACACACTATATTTCCCAACAATATTCCAAAAGGTGCACCAAAAATTCATTTATTAATGTTTAATGATATATGACATTGCCTTCATCTTTCCAACATTAGTATTAACACTTCTATGTAGTATTTTAATATACTATATACAGTACATTCATCCCGATATACTTCTATAAAGTGATGTATGAATTCCTTAAAATAAGCTATGACTACTCTTGAAAAAATGGTTGGTGCATTCTTCAACCCAAATGGCATGATTGTATATTGGTAGGAACCCCATTCTGTAAAAAAATTAGTCTTATACCTATCCTATAGAGCTATTTTAATCTGATGGTAACTTGAGAATCCATCTGTGAATGAATATTCTTCCTGAGCTCCCACATTCTCTAAGACCTCATTTGTAAAATGGGTAGTGAAAGGGTCATGTAAGAAAGCATCGTTAAGTTTCCTCAGATCCACACAAATCCTTATCCCTCCTTATTTCATTTCCTGGACTACCATAGGACTGATCCATTCAAATTCCTCTATTGGTTCTATAATAATAGCTTCCAACATTCGATTAATTTTTGCTTTTACTTTCCTATTATACATTGGATTCAGTATGTAAGGTATTTTCCTCACATGTCTAGCATCAGGTTTGAGGATTATTTTCACCTCACCTAGCTCCCCTATTATGCCTTTCATCTTTGTAAAGGTCCTTGGAAATAGGTCATTGTGTTTGCGCAGTAAATATGTTATTCTTTCTACTGTTTTTTCATCCCAATAGTCTCCAATAATCACCATTTTAGGATTGTCATTAATCCGAATGTTGACTTTATTAACTTTAATTGGTACAGAAAATACTTTTGACTCTAGAGATGGACCTTCCACCTCTCTTTATGCCTCGATATTCATGATATGAATGATGCATTGATCATGTTCATCTGGTGCTTCTTCTTCCACATGATATCATGAGAGTAACTTTTTGACTATCTATATGTTTTGTTGTTGATATTTTGTCATGATTTCAACCTCTAGTTCATCAATAAATAACATTCGCCATATAATATTCATCACTGAATCAATGTTGGGGTTCTCATGTTCAAATGATAAAGTTACTACAAAATTCTGTTGTAATCATGTCCATTCAGTAGTGCCTCTACGCATCTCCTGGCCTATATACCAGTTCCTTGGGATTCCTTCCAATGTATGTATAAAATGATCAGGTCATTCCTTTGGTGGTTTCATCCTCCATTGTGTATTTCACTTCTCCGAGTATTCTACAAGTGTTCCTTGTCCATATTACCTCTTCATTTTATTGCTTCCTTGTTCTGCACCAAATCTAATGCACAATAGTCATTTGCATTGATACCAGTCCTGAATTGTTTCTTTGTGCACCCCCCACCATATTGCAAGTGTTTCCTTGAGTGAAATATCTAGGGATAAGAGCCTCTGATTTTATAACACTTTCTCTTCATATTTTTTCAAGAATTCCTCTAAGTCATTTATCCCATGAAAACTAGGAGGTTGTCTTATTTCTGTACCAACCCATATTACTGCGTGATTTACTCTTGTGCATCTCCTTCTGGAAGCTTCATGTAATCATTATTGCCAATTCTCGAAACCTGTGTCTAGGTCAGATGCACATGATGTAATTATTATCTAGTTAAGTACCCCATTTATAATTGGGATAACATAATCCTCTTGTCATGCAGTGGTTCTGTACAACTGATTTATTTCTTCCAGATCCAAACAAGTGGCCTCTAAAAACCTCTCTCCTTCTAAAGGATCCAATGGTGTAATGACTCTATATTCGCCTGATTCAAAAGTCATTTTTATTGTCTTTAGGTTGATTATAACATGGTTATCGAATGCCCAGTCCAATCCAAGTAAGGTTGGGTAAGGCATTGTGCCATTCCCTATCTCTATTACTTCAAAATAATCCATAGTGAGCACTCCATCCAAATCTATTGTCACACCTTTAAGTCTTCCAGTAGGTAACACTTTGTGTTGATTTCTAGTTTCAACTGGACATGAAAATATACTAGGGTAGGTTCCCCCATACACTGACATGTCTTTCTAGGTAAGACATTTACTTAATATCCTAAATCCAGTGTAACATCTCCCATGTTGAAATCCCTAATGTTGGCATTCAGTCTAAATTATTTTCTTGTCCTTCTTCTTGTGTGGAGATGATTGAATGTTTTCTTCTCTAACTTCCCTTCTACCTCTGTGTTACATATTTATAGCATATTTTGTAAGACCTTAAAATATGATGGTTCATTCAATAACTTAACACAGGATTGCAAAAAATTCTTTATGGTACTTACTTTCTCTAGAGGTTGTTCTTTATTGGTATGGTCCATTAAGAATGGAATCTCGTATATTGGTGGATTCTGTGTTTGCTACGTGAATGATGTAGATGAAACATTCTTCTTGAGAAACCCATGTTGGGCCTCTTTAAATTTTTCCTTTTCTTTTTGTGCATCAAACTACTTCTCTGACTCAGTGTTCTTCTTAACCCATTGATGTTGAGCTAGATCTCATCTTACTGCATCATTTCTTGTCATGGATCCTCCTCGAGTGACTATATTTATGTTTCTCCCATCATCCTTGGCTTCTGTAGAAACCCACTGGACATTCTGGTTGTTTTGGTTCCTTTTTTTATGGATGTTCCCCAAGAGTGTTAGACAATCTTCTATGTCATGGTCTCTTGCATGACAATACATACATGTCACTGGTGGAAGTGGGAAATCCCTTGGATAATGTCTTGTTTTTTGGAAATTGTGGCACACTATTGGTCCTCTACCTCATCCAAATCCTCCTCTGCCTCGTCCTACACCTCTATATCCACCTCAATCTCCTTGTGGTGTGTTGTATTGAGGTACCTGGTTATACTGTGTGGGTTTATACTGAGGTTGCATATTATTATATTGCGGTTATGCATTATCTTACTTTTGTTGTGCATTGTTGTACTGTGGTTGTACCTAGATGAATTGGGGTACATATTGTCCTATAATCATTTCTTCTTGCACTTTGTAAGTATAAGAAGTTATTTTTCTCATCATATCCATCATTCTACAATCCTTATCATCATGACCCATTGATTTGAAAAAATTGCAATATGAACATTTTTGTATTGTCTTATACTTTTGAATCATTGGAAAATGATATGGATCATGCCCATGCATCTTACAAATATTGCACCATGGTCCTCCTATTAGAAATATGTTTGGCACCCCTATCGCCATATACTACGCAAAAGTTGGATATTCATTCTTATGGTGTCCCTCTGTCCTGCATAGGGTACACCAAACAACTTCTCTTTTCTCTTTACCATTATTCTGGTTAACTTGAATTGTTAGATTCTTCCAATTCTCCTTCAGCTCCTCTATTGTTGGATATGTCTGTTGATACTAGTTTTCTTCCAGTTGTAAGGCTTCCTATAGAGCCTCCTCCTGAGTTTGGAACTTTTGTTGTCTTAACGGGTATTTCAAATGTGGTAATATTAAGTTCACAAATAAGTCCATATATTGCATGTCAGTAATTGCATATTTCAACTTTCCTTTGAGTCGTTTGAACCTATGGTCAATCTCCAAAATAAACTCTCCTAGTTTTTTCTTGATTTCAATCATTTCATTCATGTACTAGTCTTCTGAGTTGGGCTTCTGAAATTCATTTACTAGTATTTTTTTCGTGTTTGCAATAGTATTTGGTATTCCCCGTGGATTGTTTACATCTATGCTCATATACCAGTCCAATGTGTGGTCTCTTAGTGTAATAGCTAAATGCGCTAGATTTTTACCCTCATCTGTGATCTGATTCTCTTCCCAAATCTTCTCACATATGAATAAGTTATTTTCAGGGTCCTCTGATGCATCTCCCAAAAATTCTGGTAATCTGATTATGGGATCGTGTCCTTCCATTTTGAACTTTGTTGAACTACTTCCTCCTCATAGTGTATAAAATTGACTATTACTTCCTGAACTGGATCCTCCAGGTGATGTTCCTTGATTGGGTGTGTGTCATATTGTTTTTCTTCCACTAAAATTTGGTTGTCTAAATGTTGGTGTTCTTTCTGGTGTATTAGTCGCACATGGGGTTGTAGGTTCCACACTGACGATGATATGGATTGGAGTTATTCCTTCTATCCCTGGCCTTGGACCTCCTATTTTCCTTTGATATTTTGTGCATGTTATTTCCCTAATCTTCTCCATAGCCCAAATATCCTCTACCTCTTCTTCATCGCTTTCCAATCCCTCTATGTTGGCTATGGCTCTCTTTTTGTTATTCATTTTATATTGGTAGGGTACTCCACTGCCCTTCTTTCCATATTTTTCTATTATCTACTTTATCTGGTATTCTTCCATCATAATTGGGTCCATGGTCTCCTTCTTCTTTCCTTTATACATCTCCTTTTCCATATCTCAATATCATGTCAGTGCTTCCCCCCTCCCCCATGCAAGAAGGGATGTTAGTTGAATGATTCCATGGTAATCACACCATTGTGATACAATAAAATATTGATTAAAGTATATAGTGATCTAATGTACCTACCTCTGGGTCCCTTTAGAAAATAATTCTCTATTGCGGTGTAATAATTATGGTATCTACTGAAAATTCGGTGATAAACCCCGCAACAATAATTTCTAACCAGAAATCTATTGCACACGTAAACTTCTTATTAAATTGTTGTAACTACACAATTTCCACAAGATTACACTCTGTCTGTATCATTCAGTTTTTAGGGTGGTTATCTTTTATTCTCAATAACCATTCCTAGAACAAATGCATAAATTCATAGAAAATTACCTCATGCAAATCACAAACATGTGTTTGTCAAGATATTTATGCAGTGTTAATTTAGGGTTTCTGTTGTCCTTCTGTGAAAACTCAAGTTCCTTTGTTTCCAACTATCTTTCAATCTCTGTCGTTGTTGGATTCCATGGCCTAAGAATTCCCTTCTATACATTCATTCTCTATGCATTTCTTCCAGGGATCCTATCCACTCAATCCTAGGCAATTCCAGCTGACAACAAAACCATTTGTTGGTTGATATTTCCCTTTCTTCCTCTTGTGATAAACCAGGTTTGGATCTCAACAGGTTTCCAACAAAACACTCGAAACCTATTGTCCCTCATAGTAAACCAAAAGGAAACACTACACACAAGGTGCACATCGTAGTCTCACCCGAGATAACTTTTATGGGTGACTACAATACTCAGGTGTTTGCAGTCTAGGAAAGAGTGGGGATCTGTGATGGTGTTCTTTCTTCTTCATGAATTATCCTTGTTAATTATTCAAGTACTTCTATAATTTATCCATATTTAAACCAATGCATGCATGTTGATATATCTATTTTAGCATTCATTCATAAGATAATGATAAAAAAAAAAGTAAACATTCATTAACAATCACACACAACACACAATTTTACCATGGTTCACCCCCTCCTAGGGCTACCTCCACAAATATCTGGCTCTATGCTCTTTTATTTATTTTTCTACAAAATCTTGCACTACGTGCATTACATCTTTAGTAATACAATCAAGATGAGGGAAATAACCCTTTGTGAGGTGGACTATATCACACCAGGCTCCTCAGCCTGTGAACTAACCTTCAAAGACTACCTTACTCGACTCTTATTACAATCAACAATCTGTAAATCACAATAATCAACTATCGTTTCCTCTACTAACCTCAACAACCCCTTTCCTACACCTCCTAGGTCCTTAATTATACTCCTTCATCGCTTATAGTCATCACAATATTTGTCAAAAACCCTAACCCTATCATGGTTAGGATTTCCTTCCTACGTACCATGTTTCTTTTTCTCTTACCTGTTGCTTTTCCTTATTTTATGCATGTTTCTTTCTTGCCACTTCTTGTGCATGCTCCAAAATTAGGTCTTCCTTTCAAAGTTAGGTCTTTCCTCAAAACAGATCATTCTCCAAAAATAGGCATTCACCCAAAATAGACTTCCTTCTCAAAATAGGCTTGTGCCAAATACCATACCTAATAATGATTAATTAAATGGTTAAGTAAAGAGTGGTATTTTTAATCATGATAATGACTGATTAAATTAAAAATTCCTAAAGAACTTTGAAGGACCATAACTTTCGGTCCAGATCTCGGATCTGGAAAAATTTATAGTCGTTGGAAATCCCTTGTCGAACTGAAGATAATGAAATCCTAGCTACAAGGATTCGAGGTGATTGAGAAAAGAGAAAAAATTGTATGCCCCATCCCTTAAAAAGAAACTTAGAGGTCAGGTGTCTAACATGAAAGAATCCTATTCATTCACATGTTAGTTTTAAGGATATCATTAGATCAAGATTGCACCAGAAGATAGACATAAGACTACATTTGCAACATAATGGGGATATTTTCAGTACATAGTGATGCCATTTGGGTTGAAGAATGCACTTGCATTTTTTTGTAGAGTAGTAGTGGCAGCCTTTAAAGATTTAATTCATAAGTTTTTAGAAGTTTATCTATATGATTGGACAATGTTTAGTTTATTAAGGAACCATGTTGTAGTACTAAAACTGATGTTGGACAAGTGGAGACAATGTTAGATTTCATTAAATATTAATAAATGTATTTCCAGTGCATCTTTTGGGATTTTGTTAAGGAATGTGGTGTGTAAATAGGGTTTGTTGGTGATCCTAATAAAATAATTATAATTGTCAACTTACCACCACCGAAGTCAATGCACTAGTTGAAGACTACACTAGGAAATACATGGTATTACATGAAGTTTATAAGGGGATATGCACAAATTACTTCACCGAATTTCTGAGAAAGGACATCAAGTATCAGTGGAATGATGAGTGCTAGAAGAGTTTGGATATTTTGAAGGAGAATATGGTGACTGCGCCAATTCTATTGTTTCTAGATTGGTCAAAGTACTTTCATGTGAATGTGGATGCAACTGCAATAGTTCTAGGAGCAGTACTAACACATCCAGGATAAGGTGATATAGATCACCCTATTTCATTTGCAAGCAGGAAGCTGTCAGACTTAAAACATAACTACAATACTACATAAAGAGAAGGTATAGCTATGGTTTATTCATTGCATAAATTCAGACATTACTTGTTAGGACAACACTTCAATATGTTTACAAATCATTATGTCATTAGATACTTAGTTAATAAGCGAGTGTTGGGGGGAATAATATGGATACGGTTGTTGTTATTATTGTAGTTTAAATTTGAAGTTGTGGTGAAGAAGGGAAGATTCAATTCATGACCTGACCACTTGTCAAGAATTACTAATGGATAAGAACCAAGCAGTTTGGAAGATAACTTTCTCGATGCTCAACTATTTTTAGTACAAATTGCAGATGAATATTTTATTGACAATATTGAGTTTTTGATTACAGGAGTAGCCTCAAGAGAATTCAATATTGCACAGAAGAAGAACTTGGTAGTAAGAGTTGTAGACTATAAAATAATTGTAGATCATTTATACAATCTTGGAGTAGATAGCATTTTGAGAATATGTGTGATGGAGCACGAAATACCCATTATTTTCGCAGAGGCACATGAAGGAATTGGGAATTATGCAGGGAAACCTACTACGAAGAAGATATTGTGCATAGGATTACAGTGGCCAATGGTCCATATGGATGCAAAGGAATACTTTCAGAATCATGATTTATGCCAGAGAGTTGGAAAGCTATACAGGAGGGATGAGATGTCATTGAGACCTCAAGTTACATTGAAAGTATTTTATAATGGGAAGTAGATTTTGTAGGATCGATTAATCCACCAACAAGAAGATAAAGGCCCAGATATATTATTATAGTGATGAAATAATTAACCAAATGGGTTGAGGCGACAACAATGAAGGATTGCAGTGTAGAGATAACAACGCACTTTTTATTTGAAGATGTAGTGACAAGATTTGGATGCCCAAGATTTTTGATGAGCAATCAGAGGACTCACCTTATCAACAATACAATACAAGAATTGCTTGAAGAGTTTGAGATACATCATAATAACAACACTACTTATCATCCTCAAGATAATGAAACAATATAAGCATATAACAAAATATTGGAAAATGCCTTGACCAATATTTGTAATGTGAACATAGATTATTGGGACTTGAAGGTTCCAAAAGTACTATGGGCTTACATAAATACATGCAAGAAAATAACGGGGAAAACACCCTTCATATTGGTATATGGAAAAGAAGAAATAGTTCCCTTGGAGTATTTGATACCAAGTTTGCACATTGTAGCTATAATAGAGATGACAAAAAGAGGCATAGTACATTAAATATTAGCTCAACTTATGGAATTGGAAGAAGATATAATCATATTTGGCTTCCACCAAGAAGTATAGAAAGAAAAGGATAAATCATGGAATTACAGACATATTAAGAAGAAGAAATTCAAAGTTGGAGATTTTGTTCTCCTCTACGACAATAAATACTTGCAGCACCTAGGGAAGCTTAGAATGCATTGGCTAGGGCCATATTAGATCAAATATGTCACAGAATTTTAAAGGACCGGTGAATGGTAGTCGAATGAAACTATATAGGGATAGTCGACCCACTAAGCCTTAGTAGTTGTAGCACAAAATTTAGATTTGTACATATTTTAACCAGTAGGGGTTCAAAGAATAAAAATGAAGAAAAAAGTAGAAAAATGAGAAACTCTCAAAAATAAGTAGTTAGAGCAATAAGTGATAAACAAATAGTGGGAAGTTACAACATGAAATAGAAAATAGAATAATATTACAAGAAGTGAAGACACTGTGCATAGGAAAACTATGAAAGAAGAGAAGTTCAGTGTGCTCGAGAAAAATGATAGTATAAAATATGACGCACTGGAAAAATGAAATAATTAGGAAATGAAAAATCGATCACTGGAAAAATGAGGCATGAAACAAACATTTATGAAGCATGCTCGGTAATATTTGGAACATTTATGATAGAAAATGAATCTTTCTCAGTAAGATTTAGAGCATTTATGATAGCACTATAGAAGCAAAAATACGGTTCGTTTAAACACATTGTGATTTCGAGCAAACACATAACTAAGTAACAAGTAGAAAAGAATGAACATGTGATTTAGTCATCCAACAGTGACATTTCATAAGCAAACCCACTTAGATTCAAGTAATATGGTGCCACAAAAAATCAGAGCACCCAACCAAATGACGACGATAACCCACAGAAACAACAAGTCACCATCGGAGCCAACAATGGAGGAGGAAATCCTGTGCAAATGGAGGGAGTGGTATATGTAGATTTCATTCTTTCCCAGGTCATTGAAGTTGTAAGTCCTATTGTTGACGGGGAGCAAGAGCTAGCTCCTGTGACAGAACATATGCATATTAATACAAAGAACATGAAAAAGAGTCAAATATGATGTAAGAAACAACTCATCCCACATAGGAAGTAGATGTGGAAATAATTGAGTCGGACGAGACAAGAGCTCAATCTAACGCATAGAAAGTGCAGTAGGATAAAATGCAATTAGATAAAATCCCAGCACAATATGAATTTGGTGAAGAGGAGGATGAGGAGGAGAAAACATATCAGAAAGTAGGGCCCTCAAGTGCGCCAACAAAGAGGAAAGGAAAAAAAGTGGTCCAGAGATCCTCGCATAAGAAATCGGAGGTAACCCTTGTGTTACCATGCATACCACCAAGAGTGAAGTTTGTATCATTTTTACTTGAATACGTAGATAAACTGCGTTAGTCAGACCATGATGTAAAGGGTTCGATGCGACATGTGCATTGATAATGGAACCCAAATAATGGATACAAGGGTTATACAACACATGCATAATCAACCTATTAGAGATTCCACATTTTGGAAGAAGGAAGGATGAAACTAACTAGGTCAAGCAATTACTCGTAGTAGTGCATGAAGGAATCCTATGGCTAGATACAAAAGTTTCAATAGACTTCGACCTAATAACAAATATTATAGGTCTTCCCCCGAATGGTGAGTCGCATGCATAGTACCTAAATGACAAGACCAAGAAGAAAGCCTCGGGAGAAGAAATGAATCATACATATGGAACAAAGAGAGGATCCAGGGGGATCATCATAAATCGAATCAGTGAACCTGTGAAAAGGTTAGATACCAAACTGATGGCCTATACATTACTCAGAAACTCTCGCAAGTAAGAAGTTTTAGCAGGGGTAATAGTATAACTCGCGCAGTGTGCAAAGGGAAATATATTAAGTTGGATCCCATATCTGTTAAATTGATTTTTGGATGATTGCAAATATTCCCAGGATGTAGGAACAGAGTTTAATTACTCCTCGCTCATCATATTGATTACATTAGTGCGGTGGAAACACCCCAAATACAACATGTTCTATTAGAGAACTGGGAAGTGTCATGCAACATAGTATGAATCACTATGGCACACAATTATCGCAAGAGAAAGAAAGACGAATGTCAGCATCTTCGTGACATATATTGAATAAATCCATGAGAAGGTGGAAGCAACTTGGAGGGTACCACCATAAGTGGTGGAGGGGTACAAAAACATAGCAAACTTCAAAGCCTCAATACACAATATGTGGATCCAAGAAAAAATGGATCCAGCGAAGGAGTGGCTACAGATGAGATAATGCGTCACAATAGAGGAAGTGTGATTGGCGATGAAGGATTGGAAGGAGGAATGGAAGGTTCAAGTAGGTCTATCCAAAGACAACCAATGAGTAGAAGCAGGCTCATCACAAGAAAAGAGTACCCCACAATGAAATACAAGAAGCGCAGTGTAGAACAAGAAATGGATAGGGGGAGAATAGTAACAAAGAAGACTATCCCCAAGATGGTCACACAAAAGAAGGACTGCACAAATACCATTAATGAAAAAACACATAGGAAGGATAACATTATTACACAGCAGGGAAAAGCAAGAGGGGACATACCTGATACCCCAGTCACAACAGATCCAACATAGTCAAGGCCACTTAAGAGAATGATTGTACTATTAGGAGGGGCACACACAAAAATGAAGGTGCATAAGGAGATTCCCCAATACACCATAACATAAGAATATGCATAATTAGTCGTGGAGAAAGTACAATACCATGTCGCAGAAGAATATGAGGATGAAGAAAAACAAAGGGAGAGGATAATGCAAGAGTTGATATAGGTCAAGTAGGTCTTGGAGAAGATATGATTCACTAAGGCACAAAACTAAGGGGAAACACAAAAGAAACAAACAACACAAGAAAAACCCATGCAGATTGAGGGGGATGTTGATATTATGGTCATTGCGGGAGGTATTAACCTCTACATGTAACCTTTGATGAGACTACAATATTTCGGGAAGCAAGAGAAACCCTAGAACGTTAGGAAATAACCTTAGAATAAAATTAAGCTCAAGATAATAATTTATATTAAATTATTATCCTCCAGAAGTAGAATTCAGCCCAGTTAGGTCACTTGGAGGACTATAAATAAGAGGGCGTTAGAGCTCATTTCACACACTCACTCTCACAA
The DNA here is from genome assembly GCA_010110895.2 of Picea sitchensis. Lineage (NCBI taxonomy): Eukaryota > Viridiplantae > Streptophyta > Pinopsida > Pinales > Pinaceae > Picea > Picea sitchensis. Next base: position 107,416 of record SNQJ01S0022270.1, read on the forward strand.
CTACATAAGGAAAAGTGGTATGCATGAATGGAGGAGAGTTGAAACTACAACAATGGTGAATTGGTCTTTGCTTATGGTTGGAATTTCTTCCTGGTTATGGTTTGGACTTTCTACTTAGTATGCTAACTCTGGAGAGAGATATGCTACCTTGGTTGGTTATTGGTTTTAGGGTTTGATTCCATAATTATTTTGTCTATCAAGGTTAAGGTGCTTGGGGGTGGCATTTGTGCCTATGGTCGGGTGAAAATATTGAGATATTGTCTACTATGAAACAAGCACACCTATTATTCTAACATGTTATAAGCCCACACTATCTTTGGAAAATCTAACCACTGGAAGGTAGATTAGGAGGATTTGTTTAGTTTCAGTTGAAGTCAAATTTTGGCTACAACAAAGAAGCCCTAACCCTCATGTTGAGGCACCTTAAGTGAAGCGATTGACCTAATTCTTGGATAACCTTGTGTGCCCTAGCCTAGCACACCTCCTGGTACTCTCAACAAGCCAAGACATCAAGTTTGGAATTTTGGTCAAAGTCAATGTTTGACCAAGTCAAAATGAAAGGAAGTTATGAAGACAAAAGGCATAGCATGAAGAAAGTGTATGTTGTACCCAAGAGAGATCTACTAAAAGGAACATTATGAGGTTTACCAATTCTCTAACAGCTAAGCCTCTGGTCCAGCAAAATCATTCTAAGGTTTATCGTCACAGTTGGGTAACAAAGGTATGTACCTATACATGTTATTTTTATTTGTATCATTAGCATGAGTGTGTTTGTAGGAAATGTACAAGGGATCTTATCCAAAGCAGTGATCTTGTATTTAGTTCATTCATAAGATCAACATACTCTCGAGGTTTGAATTGATATGTCTCTGACTATTATGGCATTATAAGTTGAATTTAGTCAATATATTATAAGTTTAATATTGTATTCTCTAACTCATTTTTGTGTCAAGAAAGCATATTGTTTTAAGGGACAGGTCGGAAATGATACTTGTCTCAGAAGAAAATAAATCCAAGTGGAACAACAACAAGACTCTAGGTTTGCATATCAAGTTTGAAATATTTATTATTGTCACTTAAGTAAGTATTGATAAGTAATTAGTATATTATACTACTCAGTGTACTTATTTGCAAGCATGAACTAACACCTCCTCTAGGAGATATTTCTTGTTCTCAGACAAATCATCTTAGTAATGCTACCAAGAAAATATCCTTCATATGAAAGATGTTACATCAAAAACATTTTTCTTCTTATTGTCTCAGGCGGGTTATCTCATGAAGGATATCATGAATATGTCTTTCTAGGCTTATAACAATTTCCTCTATCCTTGTCCTTATTCTTGTTTCGATTTCTTATCATAAAAATATTGTCTTGGACATCTCTTTTGCTTCGTGTCTTGTTCTGGGAAGGTACCTTTGTGAAATATTTTGACAAACCTTTGATGAACACTATTTGTGGAAGATGTCATGGAAGAATTTTATATGGATGAAAAAATGTATACAACAACTTCCAAATGGGAAACAATCAGAATACATAGAAACAAACCTAAAGAGACTTAGAGGGAATCAGACTCGAAGGGAGTCAAACTTGGAGGAAGTCAATAATCAAAAGGAAACCAAAACAGGATTTTGATACTTTGCAAAAAGAAAAGAGAGCTGTAGTATATGGAAGCATGGAATCTCTCAGATGGAGGGAGATGATTGCATAATTCCAAAATAATATCATGCATATTTCTCATTAAGACATGAAGTCTAGATTAGGAGGGAGCTAATCCTAAACGATGATATCCATGGAAGAATATTTGAATACTATGAAGTATATGTCCATGTTCTTCATTGGAAGTAGTGGCCATGATAAGTTACATGTGTTCAAATTGACTCTAGAAGAAGTCTTCCTAAAAAATAATCCTTAGATATCCTTGTTTTTCCATCTACATTTATGTTTCTATGACGAAAGGAATAAATTGGAAACTTCAGGAAGGAAGGGCATGGAAACTATAGAATATTCCACGGACTCCAATGTTAAATAAGAACATGAGGAAGAACATGAAGATTCCAAAAAATAAAGAAGAAACCATAAGAACCAAATTAAACCAATTATTATACTGAAAATCATAAGACTACCAAAATTATTTGAACCCACTAGAAGTAGTCAAACAAAAGGATGGAAGGAAGTTGTGATGAAGAACAATGTATGTGATATATTTTGAAAAAGACTTATAAATGGAAGCATTGATAGATATAGGGCGAGATACGAGACAAGAGGGTTCTCTCAGAAGGAGGTAAAAATTACTATGATGACATTATGTTCCAATAACTAGATATACGTCTTCCTGAGCCACTATATCTCTTGCAGTATTCATGTTTTGGAGTTTACATCAAATGGATGTAAAGACTATCCTTCTCAACATAGTAATTAAAGAAGGATATGTAGAGAAAACTCAATATTTTGAGGTATACCATAAAGAGACCAATGTATGTAGATGGAAGAAGACCCTGTATGGATTCAAGCAACTTGGTGTAGAGCCTCTCATGTACAACAAAAGCATGGTGAAAAATTTCTATGAAAGAGGAAGTGTATCAAAATGGTTCTTCAAAAGTCTAGGATGATGAATTGAAAATCCATGGCAAACTCCCATGATGACATATCTGAAGAAATTGAGAGACTCTGATCCAGTAGACTCATCCCTGTATCGACAGTTGATTGGCTTCTTGATGTATTCGGTGAATAGTAGGCCAAACATTTTATTTTTTGTGAACATGTTGAGCTAGTTCTAGGTGGAACCTAGACAAGATCTTTGGATAGTTGCAAAGCATATATTGAAATATCTTTGTGGGATGCTTGAGTTATGATATACAGTTGCATGGATTTATAGATTTAGATTGGGTAGGGAGTGTATATGATAGAAGAAGTGCTACTTGGATATATTTCAGTTTGATATTTTCCATGATATCATGGGATAGAAGGAAACAAAAGTGTGTTTCACTTAGCAATGCAGAAGATGAATATATTGTATCTTGTTATGCTTGTACTGAAGCAGTATGACTGAGGAAGATGATTTCTGGACTATTTGATCAAGTACCAGATTCGACCATAATATACTATGACAATCAAAGTTGTATGAAGCTATTAGAACACCCATTGTTTCATGATCAGTCAAAACATATTGATATCAAATGCTACTTTATTTGTGATAAAGTCTAGGAAGGAGAAGTTAAACTCCAATATATGTCCACAAATGAGCAAGTAGAAGATATTTTGACAAATCCTCTATCCAAAATAAATTTTGTGTACTTAAGGGACAATATGGGGCTTGTGGAGATAACTCCCTTAGTTGAAAGGGAAGAGATGGCTCCCCAGGTTGGGAGGGAGCATTGATATGTTATTGATTTATGGGAAGTCATTTTCTAGTTCAGAAAATGGTCTGGGTTGGGCAATCACCTTCCATTCCAGAAAGTGGCCCAAGATTTCTGATGGAAAGTCATTTTCTAGTTCGAAAAATGGTCCAAATCAAACAATCATTTTCATAATGAAATGGTCTGATAGATTGTTGATGTACCATAGACATTGATTCCTCTTGTGTCCAGTCTGGGGGAATGGTCTAGGACAATCATTCTTCTTAGCAGTCACTCTGAGTAGTGGTCAAGAAGAATGGTCCACCTCTCTAGGCATTAATTATTTTGATGTTCATAGTTGTGAGAAGTTTCAAACAATGGTCTGTTATAAGAAGTTGGTGCAGGAAAGTCATTTCCATAGGAAATGGTCCGAACAATCATTCCCTGGAGCAGGCTGATTCTCTCTAGGTTGCACCATGATTAGTGATGGAAGAATGGGATAGTTAGGTGAATGGTTCATGTTCATCAATCAAGGACAAGCATTCCCTAGGGAAGACTCATTCTCTTCAGGTTGCACTGTGATTAGTGCTGGAAGAGTGGCCTAGTTAGTTGAATGGTCCAGGTTCAAAAATCAAGGACAATTATTCTTCTATGATTGAGAAGAATAGTCCAGATAGCCCATGGTTGATGTTTAACTTTTTGAGGGAAGAGGATCTTCCATATCTCATGGATGTCAGTAAAATAATGTCCCATGTGACTTAGTTTGTATCATGATATTGTTATGTAGGTTGATATAAGATGATATGATTGTTGTAGAAACTGTATGTCTCTAGAAAGCAGTTGTATGCTATGGTGGTGGATATGATCCATTGGTAGTGACTGTGTGTCACTGGATAGTAGCAGTGCGATACTAGGAGTGGTTTTGCACCACTGAATAGTAGTTGTATACTACTGTGAATAGACACATTTATGTTCTATTGGATGGAATTGTTCTGATTTCCATGGAGACTATCTAGTTGGATACTATTGATGGTTCTCATGATTTGATCATGAGATAGCCTGTGTGTCTATTATGATTCTATTGATTGAATGATTTATTTTTCTCAAGACCATTTCCTTTAATACCTCCCTAGTTAGGAAGGAGTGTTGATATTACGGTAGCTGCGAGAGGTATTAACCTCTACATGTTACATTTGATGAGACTATAATATTTAGGGAAGAAAGAAAAACCCTAGAAGGTTAGGAAATAACCTTGGAAGACAAGTCGGCTCAAGATAATAATTTATATTAAATTATTATCCTCCAGAAGTAGATGTCATCCTAGCTAGGTCACTTGCAGGACTATAAATAAGAAGGTGTTAGAGCTCATTTGACACACTCACTCTCACAATTGCATAAGGACAAGTGGTGTGCATGACT
>SNQJ01S0022270.1:119969-131737 GCA_010110895.2 Picea sitchensis
CGACATATTTTTCTCTTAAGGATTTTATCCTTGTTTGGTTTAATATGAATAATCTATGTTAGCCATTTTTATTTTAACTCTGTTAAGTTATTTTATTACGATTCCCTTACCAAGTTATATTTATTGAAGACCTTGTCTATATTCGCTAGTTAGTATGGATTATTCAAAGCACTGCTTATTACTCTTACTTTAATATTGTCTCGAATATTTTTGTTTTCTCTTATGGAATGATACAAAGCTTCAAAGGTTGAATTTTCAAGGTCTGATATTATATTTTCTACCTCTATTGCGTCGATTATTATTACATGTAGTATATATGTAGTATATATTTGAGATTTTGTACAACAAAAAAATTGATTCTTGTATTTACTATATTTTTCTTTTTACTATTGTATTAATAATATCATTAGAGTCTTAACCCTATTTGTTACCATTAAAGACATCATGGAATTTTATCACCTTAAAAAAAATATGATAAATATATAAAAATTACATGTTAATACTTCACTAATCCAATTTAGGAAATCAATTATTAGTCAAATCTCTAATATACACAGTCGCATAAAAAATATAAAAGAAAGAAATGATTTAATTCTTGACTAAATTTGCAGCCATGTAAAACAATAAGCTTATGCAAAATAATATTGGAACATGGAAGCAAAACTTGAGACTGGAAAATTTTAAGGGAATCACATGTTAAGTAGGTTGTTCCTCCCAACCATAGATCAGAGAAGCCACATATGTCCACTCTATCACCCCCGAGCTGAATCCTAGAAAATTAGCCAAGTGAATTCCTACAGATATTAGGGCTGCAAGATTTTCGTGAGTTTTCCTCTTTTCTGTCATGCAATTTCCAGATATTATACATCTTCTTTAGAATGGTGTTGTATCCTATTTGTTTTCTCTTTTTTTGCAATATTTTCCTAGGTCTTTGACACATTCATGAGCCTCCTGCTCATTGACCACCAGTCGATTCAATTTTTACACAAGTTTCTTCAGATTCCCTATAATCTTGAGATTTATCCCACTTAGTTGAGTTAACTCAACTAATCTCATCACTTGTCCCCTTTTTCTATCATTTGGATATTTCTTTTGGATCAACAGACTCCCTCTTTAACAATGATACTCAATGTGTGCTTCCTCTTTTGTTAGTAAAAAAATAAGTACTTGAATTTTATCGTAAAGATCCATAATGCGATGATAAACAATAATAATAAAATAAAAATAATAAATTTTAGTTTTGAAACTTTGGGGTATCACATCAATCCAACACACCCAACAACAAGTTCCTGATATTTTGTAGAAACAAAACACCAAGTACAAGTAGAACCATAATCAACATCGGGTACCACACAAGTTTTAGGTGGGAGATAAGGCATCATTTCATTTGTATAAAGAGCACCTCATGAGACCCCATCAAAATCTTTGCCCACTCTAATACGAGACTTACACCCTGAACAATGCTAAGGGTGAAAATTATTTTGAATTAAGTATTTTTCCTTTTCTTGGCTTGCATCCAATATTTAATGTGGAACTACTTCAACCATATTTTCTACCTTTCCTGGACACTTTGTATATGGCTAAGAACTTGGACCCTACAAAAATAAATCCTGACTACATTGAACAAGAAAGATATGATCAAATCCTAGACAATAGGATGAAGGGAACCCGCCAACAAAATATCTCACTATATCGGATCATCAAAGTAGAGCATCTCTTCACTAGGGAAAAACATCTCTTCACTAGGGAAAGTGGCTCACCAGTAGTCAGTTTCAACAAATGTTTCCCCATTTCACAGAGGAACTTGATGCAATGGGGACCATTACTTACTAAGGGGGAAGGACTGATCTAGGTGGATATTGGTTTCCACCCATCCATTCCACTAATTCAAAATGACTCCACATCTTGGAAGTTGTTTTATGATTTTTCAGGTCTGAAACTTCTGGGGCCATTTTGAGGCCCTAAACGATGTTTTCTTGGCACACCAATTCATACAATGTAGTTGAAGGTAGATTTAAGGCTCTACAAAATGTGTACTCCTCATCTAGACCTTTCTGATGGATTACTGAGTTCCCCAAACAAAGATAGTATGCAAAAATTGCATTCATGGGAAGTTGATGTATTACCCATAAGCCTTTTGACATTTCATTTTCTAGGGTTAGAGTTTTTTATGTTTAGGGTTTTCTCATTGATTATTTATGTTAAAAGTCCTTTTATACCTCTTTGTAATCAACTTCTTGCAAATGAGCATGGCCATGACATATCTCTCTTCATAGATAAGCTACCACCATTCTAGCTAGCTTGTCATGTCCCTCCATTTCTAAGCATTTAAAATATTTAATTTTTGATGGTTTATGTCGTGAAAATTTTTGAAAAAATATTTATGTGCAAATTATATTATCATAAACATTGATGATAATGAATTGTTTTGTAAATATTATTTTAATTTATTTTATTTAACTAGATACAAACTGATTAATTTATTTTATTTTATTTTATTTTATTTAACTAGATACTCCTAAAGATGTAGGATGTGAGGGAACAAACTAGGAAAAAATTAGGCCAAGGAGATTCCCAAGGGTTAGGGGCGATGATAACCTGAAACAACACTTAAGTAAGCTATATTTTCTTGGTAAAAACAAGAAAAAACAAGTATAGAGGAGGAAGCACATTGTTGAGTACTTGGGAGCTGATTGAGTTTGATGTCAATCAAAATGTGATTTATCTAGAGAAGGCTATAAAAATTTTCAATCCCTATGGAATAATGATTTAGTCTTGGAGGTGAGAAGAACACATAATCTTGGATGTTCAAGTTTATGGTTGAGAGGAACTGTTTCTCTACTCAATTTGTTTCTTGTTTCTTAAGCAAATCAATATATATTTTCTAAATTTTAGTTATTTTTGTATGGATAATTTTTCATTATTTCACTAGAGAGAAATTGTTAAAATTACAAAGTTTATATTAAGGTGAAGACATGTTGTAGTATCTAATTTATTTATTGTAATCTTTTATTTTCCTTTCATTTAACAGTCTAAAATAAGAAATATTGAATGATATAATATGATCCTTATTGGAAAGAATACTATTTTTCTTTTAGTTGTTACACAAATAGAGATTAGTAAAAATGAAATATTTAAATGTCTAAAGAATATTGTTTACTCTGAAAGACCCTATTTTTCTATTATCAAAAGGAGATTAATAAAAATGAAATATCTAAATGTCTAAAGAATATTGTTTACTCTAAAAGACCTTATTTTTCTATTAAAAAAAAAATCAATCAAATGATAGCCTATGTATTTACATTCAATGTTACGAGAAAGTATTATTATGAAAAATATGGTAAAATAACTCTTATCACGACTGAGGAATAACAAACTTTTCTTTACTTTACATGTTACAGTTCTTTATGCAAAGACAATTGTCATGAGAGTTAGTGTGTAATAGTTATATAGAAGAAATAAAGACAATGTCAATAATATTTACAAAAATTTATCTTTATACGATAAACAAAGTACCAATATGACTAAGAAGAATTTACCCCATACACATACACATGTATCGTATTAAAAATATTAATATTACTAGAACTTTAGGGTACTAGTCATAAAGAAAATCCTAACATTTTTGTCATAAAGAGAAACCTAGAATTGGAGTTCAAATGGTATTAACAAGATAAAACATTTATGAAACCCGATTATAGCTAGTGTAATCGTTGACGTGTTCTCAGAAGTCGAGACAAACCTTATGGTAAGATGACTAATAAGTAGAGTCGATTATGAAGCAAGTATTATAAAGAACTAGGTTGCACTGAACTAATCAACATTTTTATTAAATAAATAAGTGTTGCAATGCAACGTAGTCTTTGTTTTTGGCAGGTTTGAAAATTGATAATAATAATGATTTAAAACTTTAATAATATTTTTAATTAAAAAATGGTAAAACTTTTTATATTATTAGTTATATTTTTAATAATTAAAAAAAATAAAACATAATGTTTTTTATATTATAAAATATGACTTCAAAGTTTAAAAATTACCAAATATAAATTTCTTTAAAATTAAAAAGAATTTTTTTTAAAATGTTAGTAAATATAAACTTATTGAAATTAAAATATTAAAAAAATATTGATAAGTGTAAAATTATTAAAATTTTAAAAAATGTAAAAATATTGACGTTTAGGATTTACATTTTTATCTCATCTTCTTAAAATGAAAAATCACAATTTGAACTTAAATAATACATACTACATTACCTCTCACGATACAATATTATATTTTAACATATATTATTATACAATATTGCATTATTATACTAAAACCCTTGTGCAATATTATAGTTTAGCATGTAGATAAAATGTAGAAATTATTAATTGACATTAAAAAATCTTACATCACATTAGAAAGTCTTAGATTATATATCTTTTATTTTGCCTTGAAAAGACAAACAAATTCCATTTATTATCCTCTAACAGACAACATACTCTAGAAATCTTCATGAATTGCATTTGTTATGGTTGCAAGTGCCTTCCTTTCTTTATAAATATATTATATTATATTATAAATATAGATTTTATTTCTTATATAATCATGTATATTATCCTAATGCGTCTAAATGATGAAACATAATCATTAAAGTATTTATGAATATACGATAAAAAAATTAATACTCATAATTAAACCGTATTTGCGGAGGTTTCATCCTTGCAACCATGATATTAAAGAATTTAGAAATGATGGATGATTCAACCATGTGTTGTTCCAATTTGTTATTTTTAAGCAAGAGTTTATGTGATGTTTAGATCATAATTATTAAATTATTTATGTCAATAATTATTAATTGGGTTTTAAAGAAAATATTTACATTAATGGTATGTGATAAAGAAAGTGCAATCCATAACCAAACAATATTGACTGAGGGAGAAAAAGAAAAGAAAAAGGATCTCTGGTAACGATTTAAGTTTACCTGAAACAAAGTACAAATTCCATAACCAAAACATATTTAATTTAACATTAAATAATTTTTAGTGTCACATCATCATCCCTGGTATAGAGAAAAGATAATTCATGCATGGAGAAGATGAAAGTGGATTTAAAAAATTAAACACATTGTTCTATTAATAAAGTTGTGAGTTGGTGCGCACTGTGAAAAACCCAGAATTTATTTTGAAGCGTACTTTTGATTGACCAAATAATATAATAAGAAAAATCCAGAGTCACTTTGACAATGGCCAAAATTTTTATTGATGCGAATTTTGTGAATTGATTCACTAAATAATATAACAAGAAAAAATCCAAAATCGCTTTGACGATGACAATAATATTTATCTATGTGAATTTATGAATAAGCAAGAAATATTGTACAACAAATCAATTATTTTAAATGTCTCATCAAATTTCCTAAACAACAGTTAATATAAAAAATATAAAATAACACTTTGGACCAATGGAGCAATGATTATGGGAGTGGTCTCAAAATCTTGTGACCGACGAGAGGATGGAAAACTTCCATGACTAAAGGAGAACAATTATGAGGTGAAATATTCATGGAAAACTTCCATGACTAAAGGAGAACAATTATGAGGTGAAATATGAGGTGAAAGACCATTGTGGGCACACACTAAAAATTGATCCATGATCAAAGGACGTGGGACTCTCTTGAAAATTAAAAAATAACTGACATTCGTATCGAAAATATATCCCCCAACATATATCACATTTATTTATTATGGAAATCAACACTCGATAAACAGTTTACATTGACAATATCTGGTAAAACAAAATTGAATACATTTTTTTATGTTTACCAACTAGAAATATTCATGAATTGCATTTATCATGGTTTCCCCACACCTTCCTTTCTTTCATGTATAATTTATTATGGAAATAGTCACCCAATTGACAATTTACAGTGACATGTATAAAAAAAATTGAATACATTTTTTATGTTTACCTACACCGGCTGACTTGTATCTCTTGAGCCAAGTTGTCAGTTCGCTCCACAATAATTGAGGAGGAGGAAATACAACCAGTTCGTTAGTGGTTAAAATAATTTTGAATAGATTTTTTTTATGTTTACCTGTAGAGGTTGACTTGTATCTCTCAAGCCAAGTTGTCAGTTCCCATCACTCCACAATTGCTGAGGAGGAAGGCCCTCAACTGTAACATTCCACAATATATTACAATTAGTCCACAAAAAAATATGTATGCATAAAAAATAACCTTGGGATTTGGAAAATGAGCTCTAGTGCTGTAAAATTATTTCCTTGGATGTCAAAGCACTGCAAATTTAAAGATCATCCAAAATTTATATATTTTAAATAAAAACTCAAAAAAATTGTGAACTCTACATCTAAAAGAAAGCATCATTCAGAACGAATTACATGAAGAATGATTTAAAGAGACAATTAGACTCTCAGAAATTGAAGTTTTCTTATGTAAATACTGTGAAATAATGGTCTCTAAGCCCTAACAAAATATGAAACCATACAATAAAAGAAACTAGTGCTATTCAGAAGTACTTTGAAATGATACAAGAGACCCGGGATGATCTTTAAAAGGAGTGAACTAAGACCAACAAAAACTCAGTTTACATTCCAATAGTCGATCTCAATGCTATCCTTTAAAAACAACTAAATTGAAGAAAATGTTGCATCCTGTCTCTTTCTGCAACTTTCTAGTAATGAATTAAAGATGAATTAAATACTAGGAACACATGAAAGATAAAGATATTGTAATAGTCACTATCCATAATAAAATTCCATTCTTAATGTGCGATGAACCTATTACAGTTCAGGTCATTCAATTGTGAGACATCTAACTATTAACACTAGCATTCATAGAAATTTTCAATAACCTCTCTACATTCATACCTACATCTTGGGTCGAAAGTGAAAGTTACCTGAAAGTGAAATTGTAGAGTTTACTGTTTATTATTGTAGAAAAATTCATAGAACTTCCCTCCTTTTCGAGTTTTTTTACAAAAAAAAATGTAAATTGTAAAAATATAGTCAACAGAATAAATTTAAGCTATCAAGAGCCATATGTTAGGTAGCTTGTTTTAATATTTCAATGTAAAACATCACTTTTCCAGTTGACAGAATATACCCACCTTATAATGTTCATCAGAATATTCAGGAGGATTTTCATAATTTTTGTACGGTTCTAACTGAGTTTCTCTATATTTCTCCCTTGTAATGTTCAGTATATCCCACGATATTCCTTGAATATTTGTTCCTATTTGAACTTATATTACATATTTACCAGTCAATATGGCTATATTCCCATCAGAGAACTTCATATGAAGTGTTTTATATTAAAACAATATCAAATTATAGGCATGTTGGATGTATGGGGTGACCCTGGTTCTACCTTAGTTCTCCAACAAAACCCTTTTCACCATCGACCCCTTAGTTCTAATTCTTATATTCATATTTTAACATGCATTTCATCATATCTACCGTTTTATCCATTCAATGAAATCCATTCTTCATAAGTGTGTGTTGTAAATAAACTCTATCAGATGCATTTATCTACCCATTCATTTTTCATTAAGCATATAAAATTAAAAAAGTACACATAGAGACATTATTTTTACCATGGTTCATCCCCCTGGGTTACGTCCACAAAGATCTTCTTCTTTATTCATTCTTCATCAAAATAGTGTTGTCTGCATTACATCAAAGGGTGAATTTAGAATGTACATAAGTTTAGTGGTGAGGCATACCAGTGTCACACCAAGCTCCACAACTTGCAACCTGACCCTCAATTACATCTCAATACTAACTCCATATGAGATATGTAGCTCTCAAGAAAATACTTACTTCGACTTTGAACTCAAAAAGTGCTCAAATTAATTCACTCATGCAAAATTTCAATGAAAAGATCTATATCCCTAGTTGCCTCATAGATCCTCTATTTATACTAAAAAATGGGTGAAAACCCTTAAATTTTGACTCAAAAACCCTAATCCTAAGTGGAATAAATTTTCCCACTTTCCAATGGTTGGTCTTCAATCCAACCATTTATTTATTTGACTCTGTGTTGGTCTTCCTTATTTCTCCATGTGCTCCTTCCTTTTCCCTTCTGTCGTGTTGTTTTCCCTTATTTTCTGGAGCACTCTACTCCTTTTGTCCATAACTTAGCTATTCTCCTCATTTATTATGCTTAACCCCAAAATTTTCTTCTCCAATAGGCCCCCAACACTATCTCGTGGCTCGTCCCGAGCCAGCCAGGCCGTGTATGCCTCCTACACTGATTTCTCTAATTCCTGGAACTTCTTTGCTAGATCATCCACTTGGTGCTTTTCCTACACACTTTTATCTATTAAGGTCTTAACCACCTATATTGGGACATGCTCCTTCAACACTTGTATACTTTTTGAGTGCACCTGTTCCATTCTGACTTTCTCTATTTCCTATTATGTTATCATCTTTCTTCTTGCTCTTGTAGAGGCTCCAACTGAGATTGTTTGGTGTGCCTTTCCTCCTAGATTGTCTTTACTTATGCTTCCAGGTTTTTGATCTCCTATGCGACTCTCAGTCTCATGGGTATATGAATTTCGTTATGTATTTGCTTCAAATCCTGAACTGTGACATTCAAATTTTCTTCTCTTTGATCCAAGTTCTATATTCCTCTATATTTTGCCAGGCTTTTCGAAAGTTTTGTGGTCCTTTCATAGAGTTTTGTTATTTCCTTTACTTCTAGTGCAAGAAGATTTGTGTGTTTTCTTTCCCGTTGTTCTCTTTCTGAACTAACTTCTGGAGGTGTGGTTGGTGTCAGCTTCCCAACCAACTCTACCATCTCCTATTTGTGTCCCTCCATCATCTACGCTATCTTCTATATATGTTCTTCTGCACTGCGTTCTCCTACTAGTGCGCTATTTGGGATTGTCTGAAATAATTCATCCAGTCTTTAATCCAGTTTATCCATGCATTGTTTTTCCTCCTCTCATTCCAATCACACTTCTATAAGAAATGTCTCTAGCACTTCCTTAGCTTCCTTTGTTGTCTCTAGGTTTGTTTTATCCGTCCTGGATCTAGATTGAACTTCCTGAGAAACATTGACTTGTAACTAATAAAGCACTTTCGTTGGTATCTTAGAGAATACCAATTCTAGTTGTTCAACGTCCTTGACCTGCCTATTCACCAAATCTTTGTCCATTTGTATCATTTCTTTAGTAATACTAAAGTTTTCACTTGCCATGGCCATTAGTCATATTGTCTCCCCTGTTAGAATAATAGGTGTGTTGGTTTCACTGTAGACAATATCTCAATATTGTCACCTAACCATAGGAATAAGTTCCACCCTCGATCACCTTAACCTTGAAAGACATAATAATTTTGGAATAAAACCCTAGAACCAATAGCCAACCAAGGTGGCATACATTTGATCTCCAGAGGTAGTGTACTAAGTAGAAATTCCAAACCATAACCAAGAAGAAATTCCAACCATAACCAGAGACTAAGTCACCATTGTTGCAGCTGTACCTCTCATCTAGTCATGCACACCACTTGTCCTTATGCAATTGTGAGAGTGAGTGTGTCAAATGAGCTCTAACACCTTCTTATTTATAGTCCTGCAAGTGACCTAGCTAGGATGACATCTACTTCTGGAGGATAATAATTTAATATAAATTATTATCTTGAGCCGACTTGTCTTCCAAGGTTATTTCCTAACCTTCTAGGGTTTTTCTTTCTTCCCTAAATATTATAGTCTCATCAAATGTAACATGTAGAGGTTAATACCTCTCGCAGCTACCGTAATATCAACACTCCTTCCTAACTAGGGAGGTATTAAAGGAAATGGTCTTGAGAAAAATAAATCATTCAATCAATAGAATCATAATAGACACACAGGCTATCTCATGATCAAATCATGAGAACCATCAATAGTATCCAACTAGATAGTCTCCATGGAAATCAGAACAATTCCATCCAATAGAACATAAATGTGTCTATTCACAGTAGTATACAACTACTATTCAGTGGTGCAAAACCACTCCTAGTATCGCACTGCTACTATCCAGTGACACACAGTCACTACCAATGGATCATATCCACCACCATAGCATACAACTGCTTTCTAGAGACATACAGTTTCTACAACAATCATATCATCTTATATCAACCTACATAACAATATCATGATACAAACTAAGTCACATGGGACATTATTTTACTGACATCCATGAGATATGGAAGATCCTCTTCCCTCAAAAAGTTAAACATCAACCATGGGCTATCTGGACTATTCTTCTCAATCATAGAAGAATAATTGTCCTTGATTTTTGAACCTGGACCATTCAACTAACTAGGCCACTCTTCCAGCACTAATCACAGTGCAACCTGAAGAGAATGAGTCTTCCCTAGGGAATGCTTGTCCTTGATTGATGAACATGAACCATTCACCTAACTATCCCATTCTTCCATCACTAATCATGGTGCAACCTAGAGAGAATCAGCCTGCTCCAGGGAATGATTGTTCGGACCATTTCCTATGGAAATGACTTTCCTGCACCAACTTCTTATAACAGACCATTGTTTGAAACTTCTCACAACTATGAACATCAAAATAATTAATGCCTAGAGAGGTGGACCATTCTTCTTGACCACTACTCAGAGTGACTGCTAAGAAGAATGATTGTCCTAGACCATTCCCCCAGACTGGACACAAGAGGAATCAATGTCTATGGTACATCAACAATCTATCAGACCATTTCATTATGAAAATGATTGTTTGATTTGGACCATTTTTCGAACTAGAAAATGACTTTCCATCAGAAATCTTGGGCCACTTTCTGGAATGGAAGGTGATTGCCCAACCCAGACCATTTTCTGAACTAGAAAATGACTTCCCATAAATCAATAACATATCAATGCTCCCTCCCAACCTGGGGAGCCATCTCTTCCCTTTCAACTAAGGGAGTTATCTCCACAAGCCCCATATTGTCCCTTAAGTACACAAAATTTATTTTGGATAGAGGATTTGTCAAAATATCTTCTACTTGCTCATTTGTGGACATATATTGGAGTTTAACTTCTCCTTCCTAGACTTTATCACAAATAAAGTAGCATTTGATATCAATATGTTTTGACTGATCATGAAACAATGGGTGTTCTAATAGCTTCATACAACTTTGATTGTCATAGTATATTATGGTCGAATCTGGTACTTGATCAAATAGTCCAGAAATCATCTTCCTCAGTCATACTGCTTCAGTACAAGCATAACAAGATACAATATATTCATCTTCTGCATTGCTAAGTGAAACACACTTTTGTTTCCTTCTATCCCATGATATCATGGAAAATATCAAACTGAAATATATCCAAGTAGCACTTCTTCTATCATATACACTCCCTACCCAATCTAAATCTATAAATCCATGCAACTGTATATCATAACTCAAGCATCCCACAAAGATATTTCAATATATGCTTTGCAACTATCCAAAGATCTTGTCTAGGTTCCACCTAGAACTAGCTCAACATGTTCACAAAAAATAAAATGTTTGGCCTACTATTCACCGAATACATCAAGAAGCCAATCAACTGTCGATACAGGGATGAGTCTACTGGATCAGAGTCTCTCAATTTCTTCAGATATGTCATCATGGGAGTTTGCCATGGATTTTCAATTCATCATCCTAGACTTTTGAAGAACCATTTTGATACACTTCCTCTTTCATAGAAATTTTTCACCATGCTTTTGTTGTACATGAGAGGCTCTACACCAAGTTGCTTGAATCCATACAGGGTCTTCTTCCATCT